>QVOA01014652.1:0-19520 GCA_014825685.1 Pseudomyrmex cubaensis
ATATATATATATATATATATATATATATATATATATATATATATATATATATGTACATATATATGTATATATTTTTCAGTGTCAAACTATAAAATTAGATTAATAATTTGTTGCTCAATGTTCAAGCCTAATTGTATTGGTTTTTTTCTCTCTTTTCTTTCTCTTCTGATTAATTGTAAATCTTGATAAATGCCTAATAAGAAATCAGATATGTTTTAAATGCGCACAAAATTGAGCAACATAAATTGGGGGGAAATGTTTTGTAAATGTACGACTATTAAAATATGTAAATAATTAACACACAAAAATAAAGTTTAAGTGATAAGTAAGCAATTTGTGGTATATGTGTGTACCAGTATGAATGTATGAAAAATTTGTAACAGGGATTAAAATCGGTATTGTTTTGCTGGAGTGTTGGATTGTGTGATTTTTGGATGTAAAGGAAGTAATGTAATAACTGCAAAGCTTTTGTTCTCAAAAAAGAAAACTTGGACCGCTAATAAATCAACGAAATTACACCGTATTTTAATCCTTGATCTGTACAGCTGTAATTGTAAGTACTTTAGCATATAATTTGATTTGTATCGAATATATAGAAGCAATGTTATATAAATGGAATCATCATTTATTGTAAGAAAAATATGAATGAATTTGATTTTCCAGTTATTTTTTTTTTTTTATCTTTTTCATTTGCGATTTTGACACTTTGCATGCGAATATGAAACTTGCGCCTGAACGGTTAAACTTTAAAAATAGTTCAGATTATTTTTAATGGGAGAGTTGAATTTTTTATTTTAACGGTCGCATATGTTTCGAAATACTCGCGTATTTTACGATTTCGTAATGACTTGCGATTTGACGCGTTCTTGTGATTCGGATGAGGCTTGTTGCATAATTCTTTCTCCTATAGTTCCAATTGTGTCGATATACTCGGAATTTCCTGTTCTATATGCAAAAGAGAAATATATTTCTTTCGTGTCTTTGCATAGTAAAATGATACGACAATTGTCGAATTCGTCTGAATATTTGTATAACTCTCACGTACGTAACGCGGAGAATGGCTCGTTCTGCAATATTGGGATCCAAGTTGTTACGTGGTTTGAGAGATTTTGGTCGTTTTAGTAAATTTTTCGTTGCGATCATCCATGGATTTCGATACGAGCGTTTTTGAAGTGTTTCAGGTATCACCCAATCTTCTGGCAGTTTAACATCTCTAACAACGTGATCTAATTGCGACCAAAAATATATTCAAAAACTTACACTATCATAATTATAGAAAATAAAACGGGAACATCAGGGATGTTCCAAAGTTCGCTCTGTCAGTATCAAAATTGTATAATATACAGTAAAGTGAACTATAGATTTTTAGTACTGGCAGTGAACTTTGGAACATAGCGCAAGTTATATTGTCCGCGCACATTTATTGTATGATATTTATTATAATAATGTTAAAAAAAACGTATGATTCCATTTTATATATATATGTATATATACATATGTATATACATATGTATGTATGTATCTAATATACAAAGAAGATTAAATTAAAGACTATGTACAAGCAGTCAAATAGATAGTGGAAAAAGTAGAAATTATTGTTCAATAGTTTATTAATATAAATTATATAATTCAATCAAATTATATAATACACAAAATAAGGATTTGTGTGTGTGTAAAAAAATTTTGTATTGCGCGGAGCACAACAATCTCGAAAGACAATACATTGTATACTTTTCTGCTGCCTATTGGAATACTCGTGCACGGTCTTTGCTCCTTTATATATTAGTTTTATACTTAAAAAAAAAAAGAAACTAGCCGGATTTAATATTACAATATCATTTTCCATGTATATTAGTTGAAGAAAATATACTCTAAAAATTGTAAATAAGCAATAATGTAACCAAGTTCTCTTGCCAACTTCCTTCAAATAATCCACTTGATACACGCTCTTCCGTGATATTTTCTTTTCGCGTCCTATGACATTTTCGTCTGGCACAACTTGCGGCAAAGTTTTTCTCAAATGGGGAAACTTGTCGCGTATCTGTTTTTTCAACGATGTATACATTTATAGTAAAGTAAACAAAACGTACAATTGAATTATATATACACATCTTTACTCTGTTCAAGTTGTCCTCTGGATCTTCGCTCTGTTCGGTGTGAGGCAACAATTGATTTTCTAGACGCGTGTTCAATAACTGCTTGTACGGTCCGCTCAAGATATTAAAAGGTGGTGGACGATCTATTAACAATCTATACTTGGTTAATTTTTCAGCTTCTTTTTGTGGATAATCTTTCTTGTAAACCGTCGCAAAATCCCGCAAATCTTCCTCGATTTCCAATATCATTTTCCCGTTGTGTTTAAATTGAACAATTTATTTCTCGATGAAGTTTAGCAAGTAACATTGCAACGAATGTACTTTGAAAAGAAGTATTGCTGACAAAACGTGTAGAATCATTTGTGATATTACAGATGTTTACATATATATATAAGATAATCGTTTATAATTTTTGTTTTTTTTTTTAATGTGACAAAATTCATGAGAAAAAATACGATCAAAGTGCAAAATTAAAGTTTCGGAAAAGTTACTATTTGGACAAACAAAAAAAATGTCTAGAAATTAAAGGCCGACTTTTCAAAAAAATAGATATTTTAGTCTTGTATGTAATTTCTCGTGAGTTGAGAGCGAAATTGTATTATCTAGATTTCAGATAGTTTTGTAAAATTAAAAAAAAATTACAGCAGCAATACTATACAAGCATCGTTAATACAATTGTTAACATTATTGTTAACATTGTTGTAAATGCTTATCGATGATGCCTTAAAACTTTGCCTAATGCTTTTCGTTAAAAACGTAGATCGAGTTGCAAATATTGGTGTACAATGTCGCCCGGTGAATCTTGTGATACAAGGATCGCCTGAATCGCCGGTAATGAAATCGGCAAGGTCTCCGGTAACTCATTATTTAGATCATGCATAATACCGGACTCATATAATACCCTTAGGTACGATAACTTATATACTATAAATCCCAATTAGGATAAGACATCGGATTTCTTGGTTGCGCACACTCATTACTTTTCTTTTCTGCGCTCTTATTTCTAGAATAACGTCTCTCGCGCGGATTAGATTTTTTTTTTTCAGAAAATAGAAAAGCGTTATTGAAACTTTTGTAGACTATATGTCTTCGTGATATATCTGTTTCTCCATCGTTGTTCGTTGATCTAAATCACTATTAATCCTAATCCTGTGAACGTTTTTTAAGTACGTATCCTGCACAGAAAAAAAGATGGAGTTGCTTCAACTAAAGTCGACGTCACGGACTGCCACAAAAATAAATAGTTGATTCAATTGCATGTGCGATTAATTTAATGTCTAGATTCTTCAAGCAACTATCAGCTGTGTGTAGTGCAATAATATTGATGTTGCACCAACAGGATATATTTTAATTAAACTGATGCTGTTGATTCAACATTTGTTTCCGTGTGTAAATCCTGGACTTATAAGATAAACTTATGTCTGACGCGATTTTTTTATTGGTTGAAACGTCGCGAAAACTCTGTAAAAATTTATGGGGCTTTATTCAACATTTTGTTTATTAAGAAAATAACATTAGGCTTTTGATATAGTTTTGTAGAAATTTTTCCAAATAATTGCTAACGCAGTTACTGAGATTTTCTCAATTTCAAAAATCGCTTGGACATTAAATGTCCGAGATTTAAGGTTAAAATACTATGATTTTTTGTTACATAAAAGTACATACCCCGTATTTGTATTTTTCCCGTATATGTAGAAGAATATATTTACTTTCTCGCACTTTCAATATAAGTTACCATAATTTAATTGTTCTCAGATAAATGTTTGCAGTCTAATGTTTCCGTACATATTTTTTATTGTTTATTAACAAACTATTTTCGGCAAATCTAGCCGGCCGAAATCTCAACGTTTGTTGCACTTTCACCCACCGTGCATCCGGGGACAAACGTTTGTCTACGCTTTTAACATAGTTTGTCGTTTCATTCAAGTTTGTCATGTAGTTTACATCTGTTCACATACACCATCGCTCGCTTGGAACTGAATAAACTAAACCTGCTTTCCAACTCAACAATGGCTACGCACAACAAACAAGCAATCAAGAGTGTACAGACTGAGCAATAATAATTGTTTCGTCGCACGAGAGAAAACCATAGATTTAGCATGTAATATATTTTATTTCTTTTTTCGACTTATTTGTGTTTTCGTGTTCAAAAAACAACAATTAAAAATACAACACGGTGAAATGTCAAAGGTGAATGTCATCTTTGATATTTGAGTCCTTATTTGCAAGGATAAAGTTGTCTCTCTCTCTCTCTCTTTCGTGGTATTTAATTTTGTAAATCACTGAATATCTGTTTTATAAATTTGGAAATAATAATTTCATTATATGAAAAAATAATTCCGCCGTAAATTTCACGAAGGAGAGAAAAGAGGATTACTTCTATTTACGAGATGCAAATATCGCATCTCGATGTGAAGTTTCACATTGGATTTAATTGTAATTATCACGCGCATATAGTATATTAATTTACACGTTAAAAAATATATTTAGCATTTATTTTTTCCATATAGTTGAGAGCTTTGTACGATTTGTATAATTGTATAATTTATATATTTGTTACAAATGTCTCACACGTTTGTACCTTCCCTTCTGTTTCTATAGTCGTTCTTAAAATTTGCATGGCGCGAAACTTGTAACTTACACCGCGACATCTGACATTTATCAAATTCTGCTGAGACAGCAAAACGCAGAGTCTCATTTGTTTACAAGTGCCGGGATCAGTAAGGAACAAACAAACGGACAGACAGAAGACCAGATAAAAAGAGAAAGAGAAGAGGAGAGCAAGGAAAGTGTTCGGGTACCAGTTGCTTTGCAACTAGTTGCTCCTGATGAAGAGTACGAGTTGATCGAAAGCACAATCGAGCGGCAGCAATTGCGGTAGCAGCAGCAGCAGCAGTAGCAACCTTCTAATGAAACGATTTCACCCCCATCCTCCCTTCCTTGTTCAAAGAGACGCTTCTGCACGCGTGGAGAGAATCTATCGTCTCTAAACCAAAAGCTCAAGCTTCGCTTCTATGTATCTTTGTGGGGGCGCATCGCCACGCCTCCCGCATCTATATAAGCACCGCGATCGTGGTAGGACTCTCACTCGCGCCCCAGTATCCGGTGAGAGCCGAGAGGGTGAGACTCCTTATCCGAGGAAGCGCAAAGGACGACGAACGAGGCAGACGTCGAGACTTTGCGTTAACAAACTTTTGCGTTACGACTTTTTTCCGTTCGCGCCACTAAATTATCAAGTGATTCTTAGCGGATATGAGGTCCTGGATTCTATGGTGCTCTCTTCTGTTGGTCATCCTGGCCGCCAACAGCTTCGCCAGTCCCTATATCGACGACGGTGGTGAGTCCGGTGGATAATCCGGTCCTTTCTTGCAAGCTTTACATTATTCTCAACACAACACACACAAACTCAAAGAATCATCCCATAATAAAGCAGCGAGTAATTCAGATTTTTCTTTTGCACACTTGACAGACTTTCCATGTTAAACTTTGATTGTTATTTGCATCGTTGTGTAAAGAAAGAAACAGCGAGAAATTATTTCTGTCATCTTATGTACGCACATATAACTGGTATTTATTCTTTTGCATTTGTATTATTTTTAATTCTTTAGTGTTTTTTAAAAAATCGTACATATATAATAAAAAAAATCTTCTGTCTAAGAGCAAACCGACACGGTATAAAGAAACAAATTTCTACGATATGATGTTTAAAAAAAAAGATACTTTTTGCTATTATTTATAATAGATTAATTTAATTCGTTTATCAAAAATATACACGTGTAGATTTAGTTTTACGAAAAAAGTTTTTGGTTTACATGTAAATAGAAAAATTATTTTTCTTAAATTTTTTAAATATGTAAATACTTTTATATATATATTTTGTATATACGATGTAAGTGCAAAGAAATCTATGACACTTTTCTCATAACTACGTAACATATGTTTGTGTCTGTAAAATTCCAGCACCAGAAAACTAAAAGTTTTGTGTGGGACCCCAGAGTAGATTTTCTAATAAATTCATATTATCTAACGGAAAAAGTTTTATTAAGACAAATTTTGTCGCTTGTTGTAAGACTAATTTAATTTCTTGTTAATCAACGGAAAAAAGTAACACTTTGAAAAAATTTGCTCATCTGTAAACCAAAAACCTTCGCTTCTTTTTTTTCGATTTAAATATTCTAATTTATTTAGAATTTCTCTCTCTTTCTCTCTTTTTACACAAAATAAAAAGTGAATATTAAAGCTTACAAACTATAAGCGCGCTTCGATCATCGAATTACATTTTGAAACTCATTTAAACTTTGCGCGTCAAGTTTGCTCAATATTTTAAAACCTTGTATGTCATGTTTGACAAAGAATTGTTTATAAGTATGTATAGGATTATGTGTGGGACGCAAAACAAAAGTTTATCGCAATTTATTTATGACTTTCACAAGAAATAAGATCCAAAAACAAGAGCTTATGATTCTGCTGACGTATGTTTGAGAGTTTCAAGTAAGTCGTGTTTTTTTTTTCCCCAAGTTTTAGCAAAGTGGAGATACTTAACTTTCCCGTGATAAAAAAAGTTTATCTATAAAATCCGATTTTCTTCCCGAATCGAACAATTTAATTAAAAGTTACGTGTTTATCTCGGAAGCTACAGTTCGTTAAAACTCTTGGCGAACCGAAGTCGTGTATCGCGCGCACTGACTGATCGTCCAGTGGTGCGACGGAAAGTGGTGAACGTGAGTGGTGCAGATCTGTGTATGATCAGACGCGCGTACAGAGGAGCGAACAGATGAAGAAAATCGAACAAAATCGAATATTATTAGATTCTTACGGTGTTCTCCGACATTTAACTGAACTCAAACTTCCGCTCGAAACTATGTTCCGCGAAAGTTGTCTACACGTCTAGTGAGTACATATATCTACTCGCTGGGAATTGTAATGTGAACCGCCGGATGTTGTCACATCCATGTATCGCGAATTATTGCACACTGCGTTCTTACGCAACGTCGCACGCGAAAATTTTAGAAATAAACGTGGCCAAAGTTTCATAGCGTAAAGTCGCTGTAATCCGCTGCAAACTCGATCGTTTCATTAGGACAATATAGAGAAAATAATGATAACTAGAAGAACCGCCGGTGCTTAATGAAACCGTTATTCAGCTTCCGGCGGGGTGTCTCGGTCTCCGACGATTTAATTACGTGCGCGTCTGATTGCTTTTCGGGGTTTCCTTCAAAGGCATTGTAATTGTTTCGTTCGATTTCTCGATATATATCTCGTAACGGACGTGTTCTTTATTCGTTTCGTTGTCATCTATCGGCTACACGCCCGTTTTCAATTAATTCGTTTTCCTCTTCGTATTTCACGTATTAATGAGATGTGTCATTTTTTTGTCTTTTTTATTAAGTTACAAAAAATTGCGACATATTATTTTGAAATATTTCTTTTGCGTTTCTGCGCACTTTGCACCGGGACTAGAAAAAAACGCACGTGAAGGATGATAATTGCTGCACAACGTAACACCTCCCGTCATTAAATTTTCGCAATAGTGTATTTATATCCTCATATAATAAACGTGTGTGTGTGTGTATAATACACAAGGTGCAACTGATTAAAAACAAAAAATATATAAAATATCTGAAACGACGCGATAAATAACGACAGCAGTGTCACATCGTTGTTGTCGTTGACAAGTTTCATTCTTCAGAAGAACAAACGTCAAACGCTGTGAGTGTGACTCATTATTGTTTTAATCAAAAAGTTAATTTGCAAAAATTAGCTTCTCTCTGTTTTAAAATATTCGTCTCCGCGGCACGTGAAGGTCTTTTTAGAGTTACAGTGAAATATATGATCTTATTGCTGTGAGTGAAAATAATTTTGCAATTTTCCGTCTTGCTGTACATAGTTGAAATAACAACAGTCCCTGGAGAATTCGCGAAAAGGTGGTAAGACGTGAGCAACGAAGAAAAAAAAAAGAAAGAAGATCTGTAGATTAGAAAACCTTCATCTTATGAAAGTTGCCGAGACGGAGAGAGAGAGGGGGAAAAAAATAACGGATTGTCGTCATTTTGCGTTTCTCTACGAGCCAATAAGTCGGAAAGAATCACTCTCATCAGGATTAACTACCTAACGAGTATAAAATTGAGTATTTATCTTTTTTCTTCGTGAATTTTCTTCTCTCATTTTTCTACCGAAGATGCTCAACTTGATAACACGCGGCCGTAATACAATAATTTCGTTCAAATAAGCGTGTGCAAAGTTCTTTGATTAAAAATTTTAACTTTTGATTTTATTTTAGAAGATTTATTTATTATTACTTTCTTTCGTGCTAGATATTATAGTGTTTTATTTATTTATTTTTTCGCTGTTCTTGGTGAACGAATTTGAAGAAAGTGCAGGGACAAAATGAATAATACATGTTGCGTCGATACGAAAAGAAATTTAAAGAAAGAAACTTCCAAAAAACAAAAAACCGAAAAATCGCACTTCGCTCTATTTGCTCCGAGACGGTGTAACGCGCTTTTTCATTTTCTTTTCTCGCACAAGTCCCCGGAAAAGTATAACGAGATTCAGTGTAATGTGTTTAACGAGTCGTAATTTACTCTCGTAATTTACTCTCTTTCTCTCTCTCTCTCTCTCTCTCTCTCCGTGAAAGACTACACTGCCGCGAAAAAAAGACGAAATTGCGCGATAACAAATAAAGGAAAACTAGAAATACACGTAACCTTGATTCATGCAGTTCTGTGTCCTCCATTTTTTTCTTCCAGAGAAAAATACTTAACGCATTACTATTCATTAGGAGCATTCAGTCCTTCGTGAACTTTAAAAGCAGTAGATTGACATAAAACATACACGCACCAACGACCATGAAAGGACGTGCTTTTTTGATCGAATGTTTACATCTCGGAATATTTACGGTTTATTTGATAGATGTACCTTCGTCAAAAAAGATCAGATAGAAAAATATCTGCTTTGGTGGTTGCGCACTAAGTCGTAGATACACTCGCGACATTGTTAGGAGATATAACGTTTTTGTGTCGCCACGTTAGGAAAAAGGAAAGGGATATGCTCTTTTATTTTTGCTCTTTCTCTCTATCGATGAGACTTTTACCTATCGATGTCGAACTAAAACAAACTATTTTTTTTATTTTTTTTCGCAGAAGAGACGGGCGAACTTCAGGGTGTCGATTCCTCGGAGTATGCAGACAATGCATTGGAGAATCTGATTCGGGCAGCGCAAAAGTGAGTAGAGTTTCTTCTTACTTATCATTTCCCTTGTTTTTTTTTTATTTCCCCCCCCCTTACAACCCTCTTTTTTCAACAAGTTCCCACGCTTAGAGAATATAACGTTTTTTTCCCCTTTAATTGTTTTCTTTTTAGATGTTGCATAAAAATTGTGTATATGCACTTTATACACGCGCTGACATAACTGACATAAAATGTCACAAAAGCCAGAGCCAACGCAATTAAAAATGCGCGAAATAATAATAATTTCGCAAACCTGTTACAATCCGAAAACTTAGATCACAAAATTTTTGTAAAATCTATAAGTTATTACGCGTCGTTGCGTGTGAATGTAACGATTGAAAATTGAACAGGTTTTCTTTATTGTTTCGCAACAATTCTTTTTCCCCCATTCATTTCCCCCTATATTGATGTCTCGATGTCGCAAAAAGATATTCTCTCGGTTCCCCTAATTTCGAGTAGACGTACGTTGCGTCTGTCGTATTTTTATAGGCGAAGCTGCATAAGGCGCGGCGGCAATTGCGATCACCGGCCGAACGATTGCTGCTACAGCTCCAGCTGCCGTTGCAATCTGTGGATGTCCAATTGCCAGTGTCAGCGGATGGGTCTCTTCCAGAAGTGGGGCTAAATAATATCTTCCTCTCTCCTCTCCTCTCCCCTGCTCTGCTGCTCTCTAGTCTTTCTACGCTTGCGCCCTCCTATCTCTCTTCTCTTTATTTCGTTCTCTTTTTCTTTCCGATTACCTTCTTCGAAGAAACTATTTCGTCAAGCTCGGACAACGCGTTTCCTCGCCTCTCGCACAATGTTAGCCCACGTGACGGAACCTGTCCCGTGGGATTAATTCCAATTCGTCGTCTTCAACGCTCCGATTATTAGAACGAAGGCCTCAATGATACGCTTTGACATTCTTTTCTTTATTTTTCTCGCGCGTTTTCTATACAGAGAGAGATACGTGCGATGTATATTTGTTGCGTTCGTGACAATACGATTGGCTTGGAAGATAATAGCAAAAATGTCACGCTATCGAAAAATTCTTCGCGCGATATATAATCTCTTAATTTTTCGATTTTTCTCTCGAGATGCAGTCTGTCACATCTACCTCTCTCGCGATATATTCGATATACCGGGATCAGCTGCGCCGAATATTTATGGTCAATAACCATTTTTCTTTTCTCTCTTAAAGAATAATATTTTTATTGTACATATTAGTTATTTTTTATTCAAGAGAAAATTTTTATATTACATTTATTATACTGTCATACGTATGTATATTTTATTGTATTTTTTATTCTCTCCAACGTTCTTCTTTTTTTTTGGATCCCTCTCCTTTGAACTTTCCGTTTTATCTTCATTTTTGACGAAGGTCGTCGTCGAACTGAAGCTTGGAAATGGTGAGCGCAAGATAGCAGACGACTTGTACTGATCGACTGTTCCTTCAGCTTCAGCTGCTGATCGAATCTTCCGAACGAGACGCGTGAGGAACACAGTCGCGTGAGAAGATGTACCGAAGCCACACGATTTTTCACATTTTCTTCTGATAAAAATGAGTTTCGGAAAGTATCCAAAAACTTTTGTTAGCCGTATCCGCGGAATAGTTGCTCACCTTGATATAAGTTTCTATTTAATTGTCAGCAACACTTCAGATTTACTGCGTAAAATGTATGTAAACGTGATAAAACTTGGCAATTGCGCTTTTATTTTGTGACGACAAACCGCACATTCTCTACATTCGAAGAGAAATATATCACATAACGATATATAAATAAATAAAAAAAAAAAAAAAGAAAACAATCAAAAGAGTGAACACATGAAAGTCAGTGCGTTGTCAATATTGATTAGTTGCTTGCTCTTTTCGACGACTCTTTCGACGGACTTCTTCAAAAGTTTATATCTGCACGGAGGATCCGCAGCTTGACTCGTGCGTATGTATACAACAATGTTGAAAATCTCGTCTGTCACGAGAAATATCTTTTTTTTTTCTCCGACGAGTCAAGTCCCGAATCTTATCTATATGTTTTGCCAACTTCGCAATCCTTCTCCGAACCAGACGAAGAATTGGAAGAAAAAAAAAAAAAAGACGTTTGCGCGGGAATGCGCAATGACAAATTATAGGAATTACCGTGTCTTCCGATTGGAGATTTATTCCCAGCCACTATCGCCAATCGGATCGCCGGTGTTCCTGGGTCACACCGTCAATTCGTCGTGAACGATTGCGAGTAATCGATAAGGTGTATTAAGGTGTAATGAGAAATTTCCTCCGAAATTCTTCCGAATTTGAATTACTGACGTGAAGAAGACGTGAAATTACCTTTACAGTCGCCAGAGCAAACAAATTAAAATAATTAAAATTATTGTGTCTGTGTCTAAAATATATTGCGGCGATTTGTCTATTTTGACGGTGCGTAATAAACTTAGATATTCTCCCCCGTGCCGTCTCTTAAACACTTTTAAAACATATGTTACATGTGTGTATATGCATACGAATTATATCAGAAATAAATATTACTAAATAATATAAATGTTATGCATTGTATCCGAAAGGTGGATGTACACGCGTACCGATATATGTATATCTATCTATATATATATATATATATCATGGAAATATAATATATATTATATATGTACACAGAGGGTGTGTTTTTTTCTCCTTTCGTTTCTATACTTTCTCATGGCGTTCACATTTACTGCGTCACTTATTTTTATTTCGAGAAAGTTTGACTTTTCCCCAAATAAATTAACACAATTTCGCACACAAGTTATTTGTAGATTAACAAAATAAAAACAATAACATTTTATATAAAGTACATATTAGTGGAATTAAGTTTCCTTTATTAAGTTTAGTTTTATTTTTTTTCATACGGTTTATAAGCGCAATTCAAGAAAGTTGCCGATATGTCAGTTTGTTTTTGAACTATATCTTATAAATAAAATAAAAAAAACAAAACATTTGGAAACATAATCACAAATTCTTTGTAAAAGAGGATTGAAGTTTTTATATTATATTGTTTCGAGATTTGCAACAATAACTGTTTCGTAAAATAAACGAATGTCTGACAAGCTAGGCTCCAAAAAAATACTTGAAAATAAAAACTTATAAAACAGACGATAAAGACCTTACAGCCTGAGTTTTTCACGGATGGAGGTGGTTGAAAATGAATTAATGTGTTTCTTTTGGTTTGGACCTTTCCCGTCATGTATTTTTGATCATCTTCAGCTACATAGAAAAAAATTTAACAAAATTAATAAAAGGAAAAAACAAGAGTTATACTCCGGTAGACAATACCACTCATATGTACACATCTTATAATTTCAAACAGAGTAACCGCTACTGTACGTCAACATAAGAAGTCATTAATCGATAAACAGAGACATTGAAAAAAACAACTCTGCATCGGAGTTTCTGTGAATAATTGATTAAAAATTTTCTTACTTTTGTAAAGAAGATATTAATTTCTTTCTTTTTATTTTTAAGAAATTGAAGTCATTAAAAATCGAGTCTAAGTTAAATAAGCCAGTGAAATAAAAGTTGTTAAGAGAACGAAGTCAATAGTTCAACTAATCAGAAATTAGTAAGAATAATAAAAAACTCATATTAATAAATAATAAAAAACAAATAAATAATCAAACTACTCACAATTAACTGTTAAATTAAATAAACAAAGACTTCTCTCGAGCAGACACACAATAGCAGCCACAGCCATGATTTCGAACATTCTCGCGTGACAGTCAAAATACGAATGAGCGATGTCAAATATGTAGATGTCGATAAGCCAAAGCGAAAAACAGCTTTAAGAAGGAGAAGAGAAACTCAAGATAAAGAAGCTAACTAAGTTTCAATATCAAAGAGGTGTAAGCCGGATCGAAAAGATCCGTGTCCTTCATTAGATTAATGCCATTTTTTTGCATTTTTATGTGTAGCATCTCCAATACCAATCTCTTATGGTAAAATTGTTCTGAGTCAAGAATTTCTATGTCATTCCATAAAAAGTCATGACCCGTTTCGCTTCGGTGTCTACTGACAACTGATTGGCTTTCATATTTTTTATAAAAGTCACGTTGATGTTCATTAATTCTTGTGCGCAATTGTCTGCCAGTCTGACCGACGTAAGAAGCATCGCAAAATGAACAATTAATTTTATAAATTAAATTGCTTTTTGAATAACGGTCAAGATTGTCCTTGTGCACTTTGATGAATCTCTTTAATGAATTCAAGTTCCTACAAGAAAGCTTAAAATTCATTGCCCTAAGAGACCTGGAGACGCTAGGAGAGAATCCTGTTCCGAATATTTTGTGATCGGGACCTTACACGGATTGCATCCCTGTTGGGATTCTTTCGTCTCGAGCGTCGTAACTGTCGGGAGGTTCGACTGTATTAAAAATAATGACACTCTTATTTCGTTACGAGCAATAAAGTTTTTTTTTTCAAACGCTCAATATCGGGAACTGCAAAAGCTATAGCGCTTAACCATTAATTTGTGTTTGCACGAAATTGAATGAAGCGGAAGGGTTTCCATTGTGTACACCCACGGCATTTAATCTCGGGTTACATTGCCGAAACTATTGACGTTAGAGGCAAAAACGATACAACCTACACAATAGCGTTTGTTCTAAAGGTGTGTGTCAATAGTTACCGAGTTTCTAAGCTTTTGATAGAATTTCCTGAAACGCAATTAAACTTTAGATATGAATACTTTAGATATGTAACTTTCTCCTTTATTTAAAACTTTCAAAACTTTTGAGAGAAATACGTACGAATTACGAAAAATATGAGAAAAATTAAAAGACAAGTAAGCAAGTTTTACAAGTAATTGTGAATAACGTTACGTGTGTGTGTACCTTACGGGTAATCCTTCACGGCAAGGAAATCATGTTGCGAGTTAAATCGTACGTCACGATCCAGTTACTTGACCCCGCAGGTCTAGCATGACGTTGCCTCGTCGGTCTGACAAGGAAGAGGTCATCGTGACTCTGAAGGTTCTCAATTGACCGAGTAACTGTATAAAAAAAAGCATTTCCTCTTACTTATATACTTTAAACATTTTGCACTAAAGGTGCGTCAAATATCTCGAACGTAGAGGTGTTCAATTTGAGTTGATAAAATACATATAATATGTAGAAATATATTTTACTTTATATTTTATAGTAATTTATAAAAATTATTTATTTTTTACATCACTTTCATATTCTTTACTTAACATTGTTTTATAAGTTTTAGTTTTTATTAAACGTGTCTTTACCTATCTATTATACAGATATGTAGACGACATCCTCTTGGCAGCACCGAGAGAGAAGATTCATCTCATTTTTCAGATTTTTAATTCTTATCATCCTCGATTGAAGTTTACTATTGAAATAGAGAAAGATAAGTCGATTAACTTTCTTGATACTTCTCAGTTGTTAATAATATACTTAAATTTAATTGGTACCATAAATCGACCTTTTCTGGGCGATATCTCAACTTTTCCTCACACCACTCTTTCAAACAAAAAATAGGAGTTGTTTATGGGATTGTTGATAGAGCAATCTTACTCTCGCATCCAACTTTTTATCGAAAAAACTTAATTAAAGCAATGCAAATTTTATTAGCTAAGATTTTATTAGCTGACTTTCTCATGGACTTGATTTTTAAAGTGTTTACTAGAAGACTACATTATTTATTTAAATATAAATTGAATTCAGTAAATGGTGAGATTAACTCGAATGAGGCGAATCGGAGTGGAGGAGAATCTTTACCAAATTTTTTCACGTAACTTTTTTTACCGGGAATCACGGATATCTTCGGCTTTCCGTGCCAATTCAAATTTGTTATATAATATTTATTCCTATTCCTAATATTTTCTATTGTGCTCAGAGCCTAATTCTTTGGTAATACTCCGCGCAGATGCGACATAAGCGTTTGTGAGTGGATTCGTGGATAGGCACGAGAAAATTGCGCGTGACAGGAGAAGGAAGACGATGATGCGGAAAGAAGAAAGTAACTGTCGAGAAAAGAAAACCGTATTGTTGGAAGATTTGAAACTGTGTAGTGCGTAACAGTAATACAAGACAACACGTTGACGTTTTATTTCATTTTATCCACACATTTTATTTTATTTGTTCTCTTTCCACATCACTATTGTTGTTCTAACGGAAGACTGACGCGTACAAAAGTAACGAGCTACGGGATCGTCGCGGGTTCTGGTTAATCAACGTATACATCTCTAAGGTCGCATAGATCTCGATCTCGATTTCGTGGGAGAGAAAGAGAAAGAGAGAGAAAAGGTTAAACGAGTTAACCCTGCAGAATCTCGGTGACCTACGTCCTCGATCCGAGTCGGCTTTATGTAATAAATAATATCTTCGTAATTTACGGGTGTCTTGGTCGTAGAATACTTCTTAGGATATTTGTGTGCGTGTGCATGTGTCTTGATATACTGAATCGTTTGGTCGTCGAACGGTCAAGAAGTGCGACCCTTTTCTGACAGATAATATATTTTCAGAGCAAGTGAACAAAATTGAATTCCATAAATCGAACGGATTTTAACCTTTCGATAGGATAAACTGGGTCTCCCAGATTCACTAAAAAATGTCAAACCGGTGTCTCTAGTAAAATTTAGTTTTTTATAAACGCTTATATCTTCAAAACTACTAGTTTTTCCATTTTTTTCTTTTTTGACGCAGAATCGTTCAAACTTTCAATTAAAAAAAAAAAAAAAAAATTGAAAAAATGTTGATTTTTCGCAAAGATATTCAATTCTAAAATCGCGTGGGTCTCATAGACCCAGTCCGTTCAACTACTAAGCGTTTTTGGAGTCTGTCCACAAAGGAGTTAATATTCTGTGATACAAAGTTTTTGATAAAAAAATTACGTAACTCTTTTATAAAAAAAATAGTGCAATACAAATAATTAAGAAGAGGTGCCTGGGTTGAAGGTTCGAAAATAAGAATCTAGTGGTTTAACGAAAAACATTTGCAACATGTATGAACATAAGATATTTTTTACTTGGTGGCACGTCGGCCCTGTTGACTCAGCTTTATTTACCAAGTCTGTTAGTGTCTTCGAAGTGTATTATGTGGCCTCCGAGGTCTCGGTATGTCGCGTTGCGTAAGTGGAATTACTGTACGGGCACAAAATACGTAACCTTGGGAAGAGCAGACCACAAGCGGAGACAAGCATCGTGCCTCTGCCTACAGGCCTGACGTCAGTTACCAGGCACGAATGACAACCGGAGGAGATAGAAACACTCGGTGACAGAGAGCAGGCGTTACTTGTGATATGACGATGTACCATATCTAGGTCATAACACCTTACGACGAGATGGCTAACACATCATATTGATTTAATAAAACCAAATAAGACGCACTAATTTACAGTCAGCGTTTGTCATGAAGTAACGTAAGCTGTTGAAGCTTCAAAAACAAGGTGCGGTCTTTAACAATTTAATGTTTTTTTTTGTTTTTTTGTTTAATGAGAAAGTAATTAATTTAATCGAATGCGTCCTACATTCTCGTGACGTTGGTAGTGTGAAACTACGCAGGACAGTTCTTTTCGTAATTAGGTCGAAAAAATCCAGATGACCCTCCGAATCCAGGTGATCGCCGAATAAAAAGCGATTCGCGTTCGAGTTTTACGGTTTCTTCGTCGTGTCACGGTAGCGCGCGACATTTCGCGGTTTTGCGCTTTTTCCTTCCGTTCTCCATTCGGATCAGCGCGTTCAGGATTTATTGCGCCGCGGAGAATACAGCGTGTCCCATTTAATGTATATAACTACGAATTTGCGAGAAAGAGAGAGAGAGAGCTGCTGCAATTGCAGTGCGCGTTAGAAACTGTAATTCCGCAAAGATACGCGTTTCACCACGCCCTCGATGATGTGATAAATATAACACTGCAGGGTTATCAATTAAAAACACGGAAGCAGGCTGCTTCTTAGAGTCGTGAAGCGATTACGAGCTTATTTAGTGGCACGTCCCTCCGATGCACAGGTGCACATCATATTATTGACTCCTTGGTGCACGCCTGTCGCTAATTACCCTTCTGTGTTCCGCACGCCGTTATTAATTTAAATTATCCGCTCCCAGACCACCGGGCGGGATATTCGGTCGTACACAAAGACGGGTGGATTATCTATCTAAGCTGTTAAACGGCCAATGACATTCTCATTACTAAAGTCGCGAAACAATAACGTCGATTACATTTCTGCGCCCTGCTGCGCGCGCGTTGTCACGTTCAATAAAGATTGTGTGTTTGTGTTTGTGTGTGTGCGTCCGATTATTTTCTGACACATTCTTCCTGACGTTTTGTTGTTGTATGTGTGCGCCAACGCCTCAAGCGAGACAAGTTACAATATCTTTTTTTTCTTTTTTTTTTTATTGGCTCATAATATCGTTGTATGACTGTAAGAGATATTGATTGTATGTAATAGAATTCTCTCTTGAGATCATAAAACCGAGACAGCTCTCTTTGAGAACTTACCGAGTTCGAAACATGAGTAGGCTGAAATCCAAGGGGAGAACAGAATATCTCGATAAAAGCGGAAGTTCTCGCAATTTAAGCAGGTTTGTGTCTCGACCGGTGTGCTGCGCTCTGTGTGTGTGTGTGTGATTGTGCGCGCGCGCGCGATAATCTACGTGTGCGCACTACGCGAACATGTCGATTTCATTCTGCAGAATTACTGCGCGATAACACGTACGGATTGCGCGTAGCAATAGAAATTTTATTTTTATGCCAAAAAAAAAGACATATTTGATATCTATTAAACAATTAAAAGATTTTAGAAAATATTTTACATACTAAAAGAGAATTCTAATATTTATACATGATTTACGCACCACTCCACGAAACATGTTCGTAAAAAATGTATTTGCGAGAGAATTTTCCGCGCAACAACCGGATGTGGTATTAAATATTTCTCCACTAGTTTTACCGATTCTATCAGCTGCAGGAAACAGTTAAAGTCGACTTTTCGCATACCGTAGAACATAATTGCGCATTTAACTATTTTAATGGCGTTCTCGCTCCGCGAGTTACAATACGACGTGACGCATCAGTAAACAAAAGCGTCGTTGCAGCTTCAATTAAACCGAACGCGACGTAGATGAATTATATTCTGTCTCTTTTACTATACAAAATGTTCGAAACCCTGTAAAGATGCTTTAAACATCTTTACGTCTTTTAAATAATTAATAATAATAATTGAGACGAAATTTGAGATAAAAATTATATTTCTACTTTTATATTTATGAATGTTAAATGTGAAAGAGTTGACTTTAAATATTTGTATTATATTTACATTAACGAAAAATAAACAGATAGAAGGGAGAGGCGAAAATACGAGACGAAAACAAGATATTCGTGTTCAAAAACTTGTTTTTTTCAAAGTTAAACTACAGACGTTTTGATCTTAATTTCGATCTTCTTCAGGAAATGTCTGGATTAAAGTAAAAACATATAGGAAGAACTCAGTTCTTTTACATGGCTGTTTATAGATTAGAAGTCAATCTAGCTCTGTAATAACAAACTCGATATCAAAAACACGCGACAACTGACAAGGACTGAGTTCTTCTCATTTTTACTTTAATCCAGACACTGAAGAAGATTCAAATTCATATTCGATCGAAACGTCTGTAGTTTGACTTTGAATAAACAAGTTTTTGAACACACGAAACTTCTCGTATTTTCGCTCCTCCCTTCTACCTGTTAAATTTCACGAGCAGAAACTTATAACGAAAATATAAACAGTAACGGTTATCAGTAACGTAAAATACTATGTTTCGTAAATAAAATACTATGTTTCTCAGTTGTACTTGTAAGAGTTTATTTGAAATTTGAATTTTTCACAAAGGTTTTACGGTTTCTTTAACACAATTTTTTCGTGACGATATTACAATGTCACCTATTACTTGTTACTTATTACATATTATTGAGGACTTACTGGTGACTGACTGACTCTCCATTTGACAGCAACTTATATAAGCCTGGCATCGGCTGTTATTTACCGACAAAATCCAAATAAAAATTATTTGAATTTATTCAAAAGTACTGAATGATGCAAAGTGTTTGGAAAAAGTTGTTGCCACTGAAATAGACGTATAAGAATAATAAAAGTATATTTATATGTATGTATGGCAAAAACAAATGGAAGAGGGAAAAATAAGAGAGGCTAGGTATAATAAGAAATACAAAGAGTGGAGCAAGGATATAGGAAAACCCAGATA
>QVOA01014653.1:0-14793 GCA_014825685.1 Pseudomyrmex cubaensis
AGAAACGGACACACGACGGACTCAATCGGACACAGTCACAATCGGACACAGTCGCAATCGGACACAGTCTCAATCGGACACAGTCGCAAACGGATAACACAAGTTAGGTTAGGTTTTTTGGGGGGGTGCAGGGGGACGCAACCCCCCCTGCCTACACGTTTACAACATGAACACAAAAAAATATTTAAAAAACAGTCTTGATTTAATACTAGTGTATTCGATTGAAACTCTGTCCGATTAACACTGTGTTTGATTGAGACTGTGTCCGATTGAGACTGTGTCCGATTGGGACTGTGTCCGATTGCGACTGTGTCCGGTTGAATCTGTCGTGTGTCCGTTTCTTATTGTGTCCGATTGAGTCTGTGTCCGATTGATACACCTTGCCGTGTTCGTTTGTTTCTGTGCGCATCTGGGACTTACCCATTTGATCGAGGATGACAAATCTAAATTTTGTTAGGATTTGTTTACAAACCGTATGTCTCTCTATCTTACAGATGTTTCCAGCTCTAAATCTTATAATATTGTGTCCCAGTTTGTTAGTTTTTTTATACACCAAAAAATATCATTCTATTACTAAAAAAAAATAATTATTCAGTTTATTTTTTCTTTTAAGTTCTTTTTTGCTTAACTTCAGCAAAAAATATTTTCTTGATAATAGTCTTACAATACACTCATTACAAATTTTTAAAAAGTTTATAATTACGTTCTCAAAAAAAGAATGTATATTCTTTTCAAGAATGTTATAAAACTTCATCGAAGAACTTCGGTTTACTCACGCATGTATGTGAGTAAACCGAATTTTTCTTTTAAGTTAATATTTGTGATTGAAGTAAGAAGCTTATCAGGATTTAGAATGTATTTTGAATACATTAAATGCTTACAAAAACCTTGTGATATATTTACGAATATATAAACTTGTTATATATTTTATAAAAACGATATTTAATCTAGATATTTAACTCTAATTTTGTAAATCCCGAATATTAATGTCCGAGCGATTCTTGAAAATAAGAAAATTTTATCAACCATTTGGTGAAAAAATTTCTAAAAAATAAAAAATAAATCAATACTAATGTTATATTTCTTTAATATAAAATGTTAAATGAATTATTACAGAGTTTGTGCACCGTTTTACTCAATAAAAAAATCACATCAGATATAAATATCCGAAGTTTGCAGAATATGTACCTAAACAAAAATGTTTACAGGATTAAAGTTAAACTTAAATGCGGCATTTTTCCTTTGTATAGAGTATTGATGATGCTTCTTCAACTTTTAACTATGCTAATTGTTTATGTTTACTTACGATAATAATAATCGACAGAGATCATGATTAATTTAGCATACAAAAATCGTAAACATTTCGATGTTAGAACGCAATTCGAACCGGTTGGCCTTCCTCGGAAGTGGAATTCGCGAGAAAAGATACGATTTACCAGAGAAACAGAAGAAAAAAAGAAGAAAAAGATAATCGAAGAGAGTTTAATTAATGCGCTTATGTTATGCAAAGCAGATTTGTTGAAAAAAATTTGTCGTAAATTCTGTCACTTTGGCGAATTTACAACAAAAAAATAAGAAATAGATATGAACTTTATATCGAAGATAAATATATCGAGCTTTTGTCGCATATGTGTTGAAGGGAATAGAAAACGTCGCCAGAAATAAACCATTTCGATGAGTCAGAAACTCTCCGTCTCTTTTTCTCATTTATTGTAGAGCAGATGTGTCGCATCTGGTGCCATTTTCTAAACGGAATGTGGCCGAACGAATTTGAGCGAACTCAATAGTCGAAAGACAAAATAAGATTGGCGTTATGTGCGTACCTATATCGATAAAGAGATAATAAAAAGACTGCTCTCTATTTAAGAAACGCTACAATTGCTGATCTGTATGTACATATAAGTCTACAAAGCTTTGAAGTTCACCACCAGTAAACCAAATGAACTTAACTCAATAGTAGTTCATTATTGATACGAAAGCTCTGTTTATTACAGAGCTTTCTTCACGAAGAAATTAATGAACGAGTAAATAAACTGTCGTGTTCATTGCCATCTTTGTTGCTTCGTTATTTAATTTTTATTACTGTCGCATCTCTGTTTTTCCGATTTGTAACGCATCTATTGCGCCTTATTCCGAACAGTCGTAGAAAATGTATCTGCCGCAATTTTGTATCGCGATTTCTTTTTCGAAATGCAGCGAACTTTCACATTATAAGTGTGTTACTGTAAAACCAACAAAAAAGTGTTTTTTTTTTTTTTTTTTATTACAACTATGTACTTTATAAATGTCAACATGTTTTTTTTCCAATATCTGTAAAAATATATTTACTCTGTCTCTACAAATAGTATCTGTACTTGTTTTGGCAAGTGCTTTTTATCGATATTTTTTTGATGTTTTTAATATGCATGCAAGCTGTTACTTCGTTACAACTTTTTTTCCGGTCCCTTTTTTCAAAGATTATTTTAAGTATACATCTTCTTAGCTGACGCAAAAGTCCACAATGTTAAGTTAAAAATAAAAATAAAAAAACCAGAGATAAGACGCAATCATAATATCTATCAGGATTATGCACGCTATATTGCATAGTGCACGTTTGAGAAGTGTGTATTTAGTGGATTAATTGCGCGTGCACAACGTTGGTAAGCAAGAAATACACTGAAATATACGATGTAAAGGCGAATGTATCTGAGGAACGACGTGAACGACGATGACATCATCCGCAGCGCATGCGTATCAATGATGGTCTCGATCCACGACCGTAGTCACTTGACGATTCGTAAAAGTGTGATTACGTTATTTACTTCAAACTACCTAATAATAGTTTCAGTACGTACATATATATATATATATATGTTGTAACCTTCAAACATGTTATAAATATATCCAAGAATGTTTACATATCATACACAGCGAAATATCTACGCTGTGTGTATGTGAATTGATTTTGTTTACTTTTCCTAATATTTGAAACGACCTTGGAATCTGTAAAAATAAATTAGCGACATATGTACAATTAACTATCTACGGGATCGAAATTTATGTAACAACCAAAAATTTGATAAAAAAAGAAGCTCAACAAAATAACAAACCAAGTGCAAATATGACTGATAAATTCCTAATGTAATATACAAGTTTTATTGTGGTTTTTTGCCATATTTTGCTGTTGTTTATTTTTAATATCTAAACGCATAAAATATTCTTTTTTTCACAACATGTGCTGATGTATTTAAAGTAAGTACGTTACTGATATACACGAAAGCGATTGTGACGGAAGCCATCGACGGAAGCCACGGACGGTGCAAAGAGCGGTGCAACGCGTTTGCAACGGGTCGTCGGCACGCGTGTGATTCGTTGGCCGCGTAGTCATGCGCGCGTATCGCTCGTGATCAGGTAGGCAAGTTGATATCGTGCGGAGACTCTCGTCTTCAGACACGCGTAAGACACGCGATCATTGTCATATATAGTATCTCCGTTCCGAAAGACGCAAAATCCGAGAACTCGCGAAAGCAAAATCGTCTTCGCGCATCGTTCGTCTTACACACGGCGCGTCTTTCTGCGTGCGCGCGTGCTGCGGCTGTGCGCAGCCTTGATAGAGGCGTGCGCTGGGAAATACGCGCGCGATTAAAAAAAGGACTACGGAAATTCCAGAAGAAACAACAATTTCCTCTGCTCTTTGGTGTCAACAAGAGAACGGACGATAAACAAAAAAAAATAGAGGAAGAAGAGAGAACGTGTTTCTCTGGTCTCTGAGATTACCGCTGCTGTCGACAAAAGTCGCAGTCGGAGATAAGAAGTCCATGTGTGTTCGACCGATATTAGAGGCGCGCGCGGTGAAACGTCGAAGGTCGTCGAAGATGCATACAGCGACACTCATGATCTGACTTGACTTCGATCGGAGCACGCGAGTGTACGCGCAATAACGTGTTGATGCGTACATATGTGCACGCATGTGTGTGTGTGTGTGTGTATGAATCGTTCGCAGAATCGCAAACGAGTTCTCTTTTTGCGTCCGGATCTCGCCGGATCTTGTCTCGCTGTACATCGTCTTGCCATTTTTCGTGCCAATTTTCTCGCCTGTGCCAGAAAAGAATCGAGAAAGTCCGAATTAACGAGTTATAACTCGCGCTCATCCGTTTGCAAGTGACATGATAATAATGAAGTACGTGTGACAGATAAGAATATATACTTTACTAGAACAAAGCTTTATAAACGCGAGATAGAGCTTGTTAACATAAGTTGCATAAAGCGAACGTTTTGGAAAACTCGCAATCTGGAAGACGTTTCTATACCTGGAAAAACGTGTGACGAGAAAAAATGAAGATATGTTCAAACGTCGTGAAGTGTGGAATATCGCGGACCGATAAGATCGCGATCGATTTAAGATCGGCGTAGTAACGCACAAGCCGGCGTGAACAAATTGTTCTTGAACACTTTTGAAGTCGTGAAAGACCCTTATCCAGTGTTACGTTTTTTTTCTTTTCTTTTTTTTTTTTTTTTTTTTTTTTTTTTTTTGGAAAAACTATATTGCCAGGCAATATAAAAGCGCGGTTGTCACACCGCCGACATCGATTCGACATTAGAAAATAAGGTAATTAATTGCAATATTATTGTGCTTTTTATTATACTTTATAAAGTGTTGATTCATCAATTTAAGCAAATATTTTTCTGAACTGTTCTAATATCTATGAATAGATACACCGACTTTTTGCAAGTCGGCCAGAAATATTGCTCTCGCAAAAAAGCTCTCGAGCTCTTGCAAAAAAACGTTCAATATAAGCATTGTTTCTTCGAGTCAAAATGCGCAATCAAAGGAATTTTTGAATCTCGATTGCTTTCACAATACGTTCAATTAGATTCTGTACTTTTTCTAAAAACAAATATTATATATAAATATTTACAACAATATTTACATTGAACTATTTACGTCAATTTAAAATATCAATCCACGATATTGTAATGTTGAATTTTTTAAGATACAAGTCAATATTTTAAGATAAAAGTCAATATTTTTTTATCTATTTGCGTCTTTGAAAGTTTAGTTCTAAGAAAGTACATCGTTATCAGCAAACAACCAGCGATCAAGAGAATATTAATAACATAAACGGAAGCTATTACATTGTTTTTTTCTATCTTGTATAAGAATCTTGTGTTTTAGTAAAAAATTTTATTATGCAGCGTAATTTTATGCAGTCGTCGCTGTTGTGGCGTGAGATGTATACTGCGCGCGCGCGAAAAATGCGCACGCGTGATGATCGCGCGCGCACGCGCGCGCCCGTGTGTGTCGGTGATGGCAAAAACGGAATAGTATACGGTCGGGACAGAACATTCATCTTTGTCAATAAATTCATTTACACGATTACCGAGAAACTCAGCGGTTTTCCAACAACTGTGCACGTCTATTTCGCGCGACGACGTCTGCGCTTTGTTGTACAAGTGCCAACTTCTTAGGAATTCGAGATGAAGTTCTGCAGAAGTTTACTTAAAGTTTGTTATATTCGTTCATTGTTCGCTTCTGAGAGCTACGCATCGCGGTCAGATCTTTATTTTGGTACAAAAATCCAGCTTTAAATCCAGCATTACATCGGGAACACATTTGTTAATCAAATTCTTACGATTTACGACTCGAGATCGTGACCTTCGATTGAAAGTTTTGCAATAAATGTAAAATCGGACACGAGTAGCAAATAATGTATTTTTTTTAATGTAAATAATCGGACGATATAAATTAAACTCGATCGAAAGCTCCTGAAATTTTTGGACAGTTATGTGATATTGTATGACTGACAAAAATAAACTGAATTTTTTCAAAACCGTATCTTTTTTGTTTTTTTTTTAAAGCAAAGTTATTTGAACAATCGAATAGACAACTGTACACAATTGATTTCGTCAATTCGGTCCATTAACGTTTTCGATATGTAATCAATCGAATTCATGATATATATTTGACATTGTCACGCCTAAATGAGTCACGCCTCGTCGTTTCTGACGCATTATTTTATATTGCGAGATAAATTATGATAATATCTCGCACAATCAAGTAAATTATCATATTCAAAGTGGATAATAATTCTATTTTTATGCCGAATAACTCTATTTTTTAAGAGTGTAGCATTAATTAAAATTAATCAGAAATTTATTTTGTCTTTACGTCGATTTCGACAATCGAGTGTTAACATAGTCTCTTTTGTTTTGTTGTAAGATCATGAGTTGTCATTAAGTTTTTTTTAACAAAGCAAATCTCAATACCTTGAGTGCGATCACACATTTCAAAATTCGTAAAATCTTTATATAATATCGCAAACTTTATATAATATCAAACATATAACTACCAATTTTATCTTCTCTTAATTACTTCTCTCTCATTTAAAAGTATTTTTAGTAAATAATTTCAAGGATAATGCGTATATATGTTTTTTCTCAGACTTATAATGTGCGATGTTAATAAACGACACCATCAAACGATAAGACTTTCAACAACAAAAGAAATAGACACGCATAATAATGAAAAGTATTTATGTCTAGCAGACATGTATTTCCTACTTGCGCTATTATGACGCAAATGTGCAAACTGTTTTATAAATAATTGACGCGATCTTGAAAAACACGATTTCAGAATGTGCGCATTTGCATACACAGATAATATTTTTTCTGCGTGTCTTTATATATATAATACTTTCTATACAAAAACTAATGTACATTTATAATACTTCGTTAATATTTTAGTAACAATAATTTTTTTATTAATTTGTATATATTTTTTATGTTAAATTTTTTTATAGATTTGTATATGGAAAAATTTTGCGTTTGTATATGTGTGTGTATGTATGCACATAAAATTGTGTGTACATATATACATATATATGTATATATATATATACACTGAAAACAAAGTTTTGTTGAGATAATCAAACTATAGTAATCTCAACCAAAACTTTGGTTCTCACAACACTTTATTTGGTTCGATTTACCTAGGTTTGGTTATCTCAACAAAACTTTTTTTTCAGTGTACATATTAAAATTTCAAAAAAATTTATTTTTGTTCGGAGTCTGTTCAGTTTATATGCTATTAATATTTTACACAGATTGGAAAGAAGATTTTGAAGCCAAAAATACTAGCTAACGACAAAGCACACGAAGACGGTCGAAGCTTTTCTTGACCAAGATGTTTGTTTTTGAGCAATTATAAAATTACTACAGAATCGAGAGAAACCCAGACAAATTGCTAAAATGGCAAACTGCAGCCGAGTTACACCGATCCAAATCGAGAAGCGTACGTTGCGATGTGTTTCGATTCCGGATTGTTCGTCCGTGAGTTCTTTGGAAGAGGATTACGAATCAATCGAGTCCGAGGACATGTCTACCAGCACTGACACTTCTTGTCGCTCAAGCGCGGACGCAGACAAGAATTTCGACATCGAGGAGGACTTCCGCAAGAAGCTGAACAAATTCGATGACATAATCGAGCAGATCAAAAACCTGCAACTCTCACGCGATAAAGTTAATGATGATAACGAAAATTCCGGTAGGACGCAACGCATTAAAAGCAACAATTTGTACAACAAGGAGTATCAGGACAGCTGTGAGTCGCGAACAAGTCGACATCTTGACAATGAGGATTTGAACAATAATGATAATAACAGTAAGGTCGATGACAACAAAGGCTGTTTGCCGCTCAATATATGCAAGAAATCACACGATGAGAAACGCCATCGTTCTATGGATGATCAGAATAATCTGAACGATGATTCGGAGACCGAGCGAGAACGTCGACACGATAAAGAATCCAATGATTTTGGCTTGATCGAACGAGGACCGATTAAGCCAGACTATCAATCCATTCGAGGACATCCTTACTCGATGGTAAGTTGGCTAATGCGCGCGAACGACTGCGCAGACATAAGCCACTCAGTGGACTACGACAAGACCGCCGAACAGATATTGAGAAATAAAGATTACAGTGAAAAACTGACTCCCTGTTTGGATCAACTAACAAACTCGAATCGAAATCAAACAACAATTAATGCAATAGTCTGTGAGAATCCGGACCCCGTTTGGACCGGAGAGAATAACAATATCTTTCAAAATGAAAAATTCAGCACCGATGTAAGTCCATTAAATTATCATTATCGTAGAAAATTGATTGTTACATAACATCATTCTAATGATGATTTTAATTATATAATTAATAATATATAACTAATATGTAACTAATATATAACTAATAATATATAACGTGTGATATCACGTGTTAAAAATATATTATCGCGTGATAAATAAGACTTGAATACACGAAAAAGAATAAAATCGAATCTTGTTTTATACATATTCTAGTTACATTATAAAAATGAAAGAGATTAAAGCGTTGATCGCCATTCTATAATTAGAATGACAATAATTTATTTACAAAATTCTGTTAGACATTAAGTATTTATATATAAGATATACTATTTTAATTCTACTAAAAGCTTCTTAGTAAAATATTCATTAATTTTTGTAATTGCTAGTAAATACGCATCACTGATGAGTATCGCTATAAAAAATATATATATATATATACTTATTAATAAACATAAAGAGTATTTGTGTCGAGGCAATGACGCAAATAGGTAGCATCAAAGTTGCGTTATAAAACAGGATTTATCACACTCCAGACCGCGGCACTTCCCTCCATAGTCGTCAATGATCCAGCAAGTGAGGAATCCTTAATGGACATCCTGTCGCGTGGCGGCTTTCAGGCTGCGGTGGTCTCAGACGCCAGCAGTCACTCGATCCCATCGCCAAGTGCGAAAACTTGGTCTGACTCTCCGGCAAGCAGTTACTATAATCACGTTGTCTCAAGACCGAACAGTCGGGCGTCGAGTCGCGCCCAGTCACCCGGTTCTGCCGCGAACTTGGAGTCGCCACAAATGCACGTCAATGTTATCGGCAGCCCGCTCGGTTCACCGCAGGTAAGTCTGCATTAATGCATGAGTATGCGTGTATAAGCAGCGCGCTTCGGCGAAATCCGCGCGTTTCGAATAAACCGGAGCTGTATATCGCGAGCGACTACATTATTAAGCGCGATCTGAGAAAATGATAATCGAACATTGCTCAAAATAACTTCCACAATTCAATTATTAATGTTAATTTATTTTTCTTTTAATATGCCTATATATTAATTTCTCTCTCTTTCTCTCCCTCTTTCAAACACACACCTGTGTATTTACCTGTGCTTATGAAAGCTGGTATAGTTCCAAATTTTGTCTTCTAGATTTATTATCGCATGCGAATATAATGTGAACACGATATAAGACTAAAGTAATTCTTAAAAATGTTTGAGTTCTGAAAACCAACTTTAAGACTAATGTCGCGCGTGAAGCGTTTTAACTATTGCGCATAAACAACTTTTGACGAATCTCATAAAACACACAGCTGTCTGACAAGTTATATAAATTTATGCCGGTGTTGCCGTTTGCCATTCTACTGACATCAATAAGAAATGTGACTCACATAAAAGGTGACTCGATTAAATTCGAATGCCTTTCTTTCCGTAGGTCACGTCGACCTATCGTGTACCGCAAGCGTTGTCTTCTTCATCCTCATCCAACCAATCGTACGGCGACGCATCGAGCCCGCTCAATTATCAAACTTCCTTGAATTATCAGATCGAGGAACAGCTCGACGAATCTCTGTCCGGCTGGAAAGGGATTTACGATTCCTCGGGAACGATTGTCAACAGCAGCGATACCATCGACTGTGCGCTGCTCCAGCTCGTGGAACAAGTTATAGAGGAGGATAAGGTGAGGAAAGAGCCCCAGGTCGTCTCAAGCACGCTTTATTTTCCGTCTTCATCGTCGTCGTCGCCGTCATCGTCGTCGTCGTCGTCATCGTCGTCGTCATCGTCATCGTCGTCGTCGTCGTCATCATCGTCGTCGTCATCGTCGTCATCGTCGTTCAATGTCCAATGTATGAGAACGTTGGAAAATAATTTGAACAATTTGAATCCCACGTCGCGCGAGTGTCCTGTGAATGATATACGTAGTAAAAAGCCAAATGTCTGTCTTAGCGTAACCGCAACAAATCCCGTCGGTGATTCACCTATTGACGGCGGTTTCATGTCGGTCTACACAAGCAAGGAAAATACCAGCGGATGTGCTTTCGTTAACGGAACCGCCAACACGATCAATCTAGAACAGAGATATTACGAGTCAAGCGTAAAAAACGTGTTGCAACATGACATCTTGCGCAATATTGATTCGAACTGTGAAAAGTCTGTAAAAATCTCCGATCAAAACTTGCGCGCGTCGCAAGAAAAGTATGTGATGTTTCACGCAGCCAGCGAAGAGAAGAAATACAATCACCAATCGTCGACATTGGTGTCTACCGATTATCAAATACCAACGGTGGTCTCTTCTTCGTTTGTGCTCAACTGCCCGCAAAGGTAAGTGTTGTTATTAGAATCTTGGTTCTAAGGAACTTAATTGATACGCTCTTGAAACAAGATTTAAATAATTCTATAAATACGGACTTGTGTGAAAAGTATAGACAGACGGGATCTACAAATAAAGTTATTAAAAGTAATTTACAATTATAAAAAGAACAACTACTAAATTCTATTTCTTAATAACTTAATATTCGAGTTTTCCGTAGAATTTACAAATCAATCATATTGCAATAAAAATAAATGCCGTTTGTTGTATAGATTCAAAACAAACAACAATTAAGATACGTCACATTTTCTGTTTTTACTAAGTATGCGCAGAACATTGTATTATTTCCACGGTAATTGAATAAGTAAAAACTAATAGCAGATGTAATGTAGAATAAGCGATAGCGCGAGAAATGGTGATAATATAAACAAACTGTGTGAACAGTTTCTAATAGCATACTTGTTATTAATAGTTTTGACAAACATGTACATATTATGGATAATCAGTAAACACTTTGAAAAAGTGATTTTTAAATGTGTGCTTGTGCGTGTGTGTGTACACAATTTTAATTTTTCTTATAAAAATTTATTACTGATATAGTGATTTTGATATTCAAAAATATCATTTTGAGTATCAATCACTGTTGAATAATGCTTTTATTAATGAAAATAAGTATTATCATACCAGCAATAAATTCCTGTAAAAATTGTAAATAAAAAAGAACATTTTGATCTACAACTTTTACAATAGTAACGGTTGTACAATACAAAGTTATAAATGCTATGATTTTGTGCTAAAATAATTATTGTATTCTCGAGAATGATAAGAATGTAGTGATCTAACTTATTACGACAGGAATTCGAATCGAGGTATAATGCCATGGCCCTCGTTAAACTTACCATCCGTAAGAGCGAGCGAGAGATTGAAAGAAGGATTGCATCCTAAGGAAGTAGAAAGAGCAATGACTAATCTATTGAAGAAATCTGTAGAGGAACTGGCGGCCGCGGACGAGGACGGTGATACGTAAGTGACTCGTTCCATTCTGCATGTAAATCTATACAATACGATTTCTACGAATCGTAATGCAACAATAAATAATCGAGAAACCATGACATTTAAAGCACACAATCAAGAAATGTTACAAAACAAAAGAAAATAATTTTTTAAACTTTTTACATTTGTCTTTCTCTTCGCGAATCTGGTTTCTCGAATAATCAATTCTAGTATTTCGATATCTACAGCGTGTTAACAATGTGATATTTACACATGATAGGAAGTTGATGTGTCTGGTGGGCAATCCGGAAGAAATGGCGAAGAAAAAAGCGTATTTAGCGCCGTTGGTCGAAAGACTGGGCAACGTATCGGGCGCGCTGTCAACGGTAAATAATCGCGGCGAGGACGCTTTATATTTGGCCGCTATGAATTGCCCGGAAATGCCGTATGTCACCGGATATCTGGCCGCCGCAATGTTGCAGAAAGGGATCGATATCAACCAAAGATCGTATCACTTACGTGTGAGTTTCCTCATCTCTTCGTGATACCTTATTATATATGCACTGCGGTTTCTACAATAAAAATTATAATTTCCTCATAATTTCCTCTTAACATCATTTTCACATATTCGTGTTTCAAGCGTACACATTTTTATTTCACTTTACATTTCTGAGTTTTTTATTTATTTTACTTTACGTTAATAAGTTGTTGAGCAAAACAATTTCAAAAAGGAATGATTCTTATTGTCACGCTTATTTGTTAATGTACACGCGTTCCCAAGATTGACTAATTGCGTGCAGTTACTTCCCAAGGAACAATATTCATGAGGAAAACCGAATGTAATTAGCATATGTATTTGCTTTCATAGATGTGTACGTACACCGAATGTAACGCGCCACAACAATGTAACGATGTGAAAACATTCGCTCAGCATCCGTATGACATTAAATGCATCAACGTCGCGTCTTTGAACGCATATTTTTTGTTTCTTGGTATACACGGTGAATAAATATTCGCGCGTGAATGTCATATATAAATATATATAAATACATATATATTGTATATATATGCGTTACACAATGGTCACCGAGTATATCTCGTCAACTGTTCATATCGGCACCGCTACTTGTTCCGAATGTCGTACGCGTAGTTAGTCAAATCTGTAAGCGTCGCGAGCTCGTTATTCCAATTTCCAGTCTAAGGTTCTAAGTCTATGTTTGCTTTTTTATGATAACAAAGGGTTTTACGCAGAATAGTGAAACAAATTTTTACAACCATTATTATTATTGTTTTTTTTTTTTTTCAGGGAGATACACTTATACATTCAATCGCAGCTCGCGGCGATTCTCATGGGGAGGTCTTAGCGGAGTTATTAGCATTGAAGACACTCCAAGGGAATCCCGTATTTAACCTGTCTAAATGCAATTACGACGGTTAGTTGTACGAGAAGAATAATACTAAAAAAAGATCGTAAAAGTTACTCAGGCGACTGTAAATCCGATAATAGAAATAATGAGAACGCGTTTGGCTTTTAGGAAGAACCGCTCTTCACATAGCAGTCGAGTCGCACGATCCTGTTGGACGAGGCGTCAAGTCCTTGGCCACAACGCGTCTGCTGCTTGAGAACGGTGCAGATCTCAAGGTCAAAGAAAGCAAATGTGGCGACACCGCTTTACACATGGCGGCCTCATTGAGTTGCGATCCTGCACTTGTAAAGGTAAATACATAGTTATCACCGAAGAATAAGAATAAAAAGAGAAACTCACTTAAGAAACTTCACCGAACAGAAGAAAATTCGTAAAAAAATATTGTAATAATTTTTAAAGTCATTAATACGAAAGAAGATATATTTATGACATGAGTCATTCAATATATTCAGTTCTCCATGCAAATTACACTCGAGTTCTCGCGTTCAACAGGTGTTGCTGAATAAAGCCACTTCGAACATCGTGAACGAGACTAACTATATGTACAACACGCCGCTGCACATGGCCGCAGCAGTTTCGAATACCGTAAACTTCGAGAAACAGAAAGAAGTTTGCCGGCTCTTGATACAAGCCGGAGGTCAGACAAACCTACAGAATCGGCAGGGTAAGACACCGTTGGCGCTCGTGTCGGCGGAAAGGAAGGAAGATATCAAGAGGATATTCTATAAGAAGAAATCGTGATATAACGATTAAACACCAGTAGAAGATGAGCTTGCAGGCTCAAAATAAGACTGATCTCTTCGAAAGTATTCAGGAGTTATGTATGTGATTGGACTCCTAGACACTTTCTACTTCATTATTGTTTTATTATGCAATCTATTCTGTATAATCTTTGTTACATATAACGCATACGTAGAACAACCATCTTTGTACAGGCAAAATGTATCAAACTATACTTCATTCAATTTGAAAAGAGAATTTTATTGCGCTAAAGGAAGAAAAGTGGACAAGGTAGGGATAGCGTTACATGCGGGATTGGCTGTCAGTCAATGGCTGTAAAGTGAGGAGACTTTCTTGTAGAGGAAATGCGCGAAACAGACGAGTTTTCGTGCATCCGGTTTCTCTTCTCAAATTGAACGCAGTATAGCTGTGTAACGATACGTTAACAATAACAAAATTGTCGTTACAGCAGAATAAGACAGAAGTCGCTATGCTTGTTGCATCACTCTTTTGTATAAAAACAAAAGACTAAAATCTAGCGACCGCAGAGCCAAATGTATTTTAAAATATCTCGTTGGTATTGATTTAATTTTGTGGACTTTGTACAATTAAAAATATTGTTATCTCTTTCAAATAATTTTAAATGCATATATCATTAATAATCATTAATAATCATCGTTCAATAACGTTCAAAAACCTTTCTTAACTGAGAGAAAGAGAGAGAGAGAGAGAGAGAGAGAGAGAGAGAAAAAGAGAGAGAAATAATTGATAGCTTTAACACTGAAATCGAATTTCTTTACTTTTTAGAAAATAAAATTAGTTATGTTAATAGTAACACTTTTATCTAATTCATAATATCGGTTATTTTTATAGACATATAGTTATTTTTACTGGTTATTTTCTAGATAGAAAATAGCGTCTTGAAATGTTATGTATAGCGTGGAAATATATACGAAAGAATTCCATGCAATTGCTCAAAGTTTTAATACACAAAAAAAATCTAATTTGGATACTAGCAAAACACACATACAAAGTTTTATTACAATATATCCACTACTGACAATGTCTTTCTTTCATTAACGTGTACACATACGTACTTTTTTTACCAATACTGTTTCTTTTTTTTTCCATTACTTAAGCTAGAGTACCATATTTAGATATTATTTTTAACTATCAAACAATATATATACAGTATATATATATATATATATATATATATATATATATATATATATATATATATG
>QVOA01014654.1:0-11356 GCA_014825685.1 Pseudomyrmex cubaensis
TCGACGTTCCCGCTACGTTACTACGATGTTTTAGAGACTTTTAACGAAACGTTGCTAAGTTTCGGAAAACCCGTTGCGGAAACGTTTGTGCTAGTAATGATGCTATGTGGGAAGTTCTTCCTTTGTGATGTTCATATGTGTATCACCATTATTATTATGTTTCATTATATTCACATTTGTTCAGGTGTTAAGGTTTCCACGTCATCGTCCGCACTGGCATTTGTAGAACGATGATGATTGTTGATTACACTTCTTGCATTTCTGTTAGCATTTTCGGCATATTTGCACACCGTGCCTTCGTCGCCTCTTTCGTAGAGTTCGATACTGCCAGATAGCATGGAATGAAGGGAACACTGCGAAAAATACAAAATCGTTAAAATCGATTGAACCACGTAGAGACTCTATATTTAGAAACTAGAGATATTTTTTATCTTCATATGAAAATTACGAAATAGGAATCTTTAAGCTTACTGTTTCTACATCACTGATTATGTTGTAAGGAAGCATATTTATTCTCTCCGGTATTAGCTCTAGTATTCGCGAGAACTTTTCGCTCTGTAAACTATCTATTACGTAAGGTTCCACACCGGGTTTTTTAAGGACACGTGGATTTTCCAATATACCGTCTTTGCGATATCTGTAATTTTCAACGTGACGAGACACATTAATAATTTTAAATTTTTAATTTTTAACTATTTTATTTAAGATATATGCGTGCGACAAAATTATGTAGTTTTTATTATAAATAAGGGTTTTACTTGTGCATAATTGCAACGGTTAGGCTTCGTAAGTCCATGTTCAAGTTTTCTTGATCTTCGATCTTTCGAATAATTGCGATCAATGTATTCAATGTGTGGGGTAATTTATTATCCTTTTCCCGAAGGTACGCATTTGTGTAACATTCTAGCAACTTTGGTGCAATTTCATTTTTATTTGACTGTTCTTGCGCCAAAACGCCTAAAAAAAAAAGAAAGATTTAATTGCAAACTAATGAGACGATATAATAAAAGCTTTTTACACTTTTATATATGAGTACTATAGAAAAAAAAAGTATTTCTTAAAATTTATTTTTAATTTTTAATAATCGTATTATCAAAAGCAAAATCGTGTAACATCGTATAAAATTCTTAAAATAAAAAATATCTCACCAAGTGTAAGTAGAGCGATCCAGTAATATGATTTGATCATCTTGCTATCGCTGAAAAGACGGAAGATACAAATCTTCTGAATTAATGCTTTTGTTTAAAATAATATTGCAGCAAGAATATTCGGCATGTTGATTTTGAAATGAAAAATTTACACGAAACTTTTACACGTTTTTTTTTTTTTAATTTAGTATGCAGGAAAGCCACACGTTTTCCCTTCGGTTTCACTTAACGAGATATACTATACCACACCTTTTCTGCGGAGACATATAGTACCATCTACTATCATTATCAAAAAGATAAGATATCGTGTGTTATGAGTAATCTGTTCCCACTGATGATTGCAGAAATGACCCTTACAGTTAAAGAATACCACAATTATTTCACAATGATTTAGAATTTATTTACCAATTAAATAAATACAAAAAGCAATATGTTTTATATACACCCATATATTTAAGAGGTGACGTCACTTGACGGCATCAGACGTTGTTATGACGTTACCTTTTGCTACTTGGAGGATCTTATTATCAATTAGAATATATATATATACTTTTAAGGCTAAATCGAAACAGTTAGTATAAGAGTTGCTATATAATATTATTTGATTTAAATGTACATAAAATCAAAATAAATCGATACACAAAATATAGTCAAAAGAGATTACGGTCATATTTAAGTAGGCAATGTATACGTATATGTCGTCATAACGATCGGCGCAAATGCGATAAAATATACACGATACATATTATTTACAGTAGCATCACATTGCATACTCGGCAAGTGAAAAATATGCCAGCAGATTGTCGCTTTTTCGATGACAATTGTCTGTTTTCGACAAATTGTGTTATTAAAATAAGTATTATAACGACATTGTTTATATTAATAAAACTAATAAAATAAAAGAGATTTTAATTTAGTTTAGTTTGGATTCTGCTTCTTTGTACGTTAAATAGTAGTTTTACTAACATATATATATATATATATATATATATAAAGTATGTTCGAAGAGATTGCGCAGTCACAGTTATCTTATCGTCATCATCAAAGCAAACTTGGTATCTCTTCACAACGTGAATCATTAGAACAGTACACGAATCAGGTTTCTTAACACGCGTGTGTGTTATATATTTTGTAAGATATTGTTATATATGTGAGATATAGTTGCATTTACACGCGATTTATACGAACAATAACACATTACTCTGTTGAAATCCCGATAGGATGGATTTTTTCATAATTTTGCTACTGTGTTACGGTATGTTAATAAATGAAACTGATTTGTGATGTGTGTGCCATATTTATGTAATTTTCAAAATATTGCGTTTGTTATTTCCAGGGATAAGCTTGACAAATTCTCATAACGTGCTATATGAGCTTAAAGAGTGCTATAAGAATAACAATTTGCATGATTTTCGTCTTCCTATGAACTTGCGCGTCCTGCTGGACATCATCCGTAAGGCGGAAAATTACACCTACGGCGCGATGGATCTGAGAACAATGTCGTCTTCCTTAATGCACAGGTATAAAATCTCCTCGTTAATACGATAATATAAATTACGTATTGTAAGTACACTATTTAAAAGCATCTTATATAAATTGTTGAATTAAATTTAATTCGAATAACTTATAAGTGTTTTAATTTACACATTCGGAATATACATATTTGCGCATATACGCATCCAGGATCGGCTTATATTGACCTTAATACTTAACCCTCGGGGAACACACTGGGTCAATCTGACGCACGCACGCCCGCGCGCACGCACGCACGCACGCACGCACACACACACACACACACACACACACACACACATATATATGTATACACATATAACGCGCTCACTTGTAAATTTTTACAAGTGAGCTTTTGAATTGAGATTTCAATCCTTAAAATCCTACAGGATGCTATATTTGCGTCTCATGTAAGAAAGACCCCGAATACCCCCCGAACTAATTTTAAAATATTGCGAAAAAAAAACTCAGCCAGAAGTCGAACCTGGAATCTCCGGCTTTCTGGGCCATCGCCTTCCTTGTTAGGCGACAGGTGTATATATATATAGATACACGTAGTTTCCGCTCAACATCCTGGGAACGGCTCATATGACCTTATATATTTCTTAGTATAATTTTCAACGAGCCTTAAAAGTTATTAATGATTCCAAAATGTTCAAAATATATCTGAAAATTTTTTCAAGCCAATCGGATAAGTACATTTTAAATGCTAGCATCTCAAAAAGTGGACAGGGTCAAATTGATCCAGTGTTCTTCTTGATTGAAAAAATAGGTGTGTTCCCCGAAGATTAATTAAATTACAATTTCACGAGCTTTATAAATTATATGATATATTATATAAATTCTGTCACAACATTATTGTCTTTATACATTAGATTTAAACTTGACGGCATTGTACGCTCCGAACACATAAAGGAAAGCGAGGGGATAATACCTTACAAACTATCCAGAACGCAGAGTATCAAGTATAAATTAATAAAAAAGATGGTTCCAGGAAACCCGCAGCTGTTTCCGTTTGACGCGCTCACCGCGATAGAACGTTGCACTTTGCATCAAGCTCTCTCGAATTCAGTGATGAAAAACAAGTCACACGGCACGAATACATTGTGCATGGAAATCGGTCAGAAGTTTATGGGTATAATTTTCTCATTTGTAAAGTTGCAAAAAATACAATTAATAAAAATATAAAATAAAACTATTTAAATATTTTTTACGCGATGTAGGCAGAGTTCGGTTTGCCGATCTATGGAATTGCCCGAAGGAATACGGAGTAGTCCTTACACCGTACGGAACTATCGCTCCAGGTGCTATTATAGCGGCAATAACTGCTTCCCTTGAGCATCAAAATGTTACGTTAAGTCTAATAAATAACTGGATGATATCTGGTAACGTATTCACAATTATAAAAATACATATAAAATATCAATTATCATAAAAAATATATAATAAAATAATCATAAATAAAACAAATACTACCTCAAAAATATTTTTTTGTATAAGTCATACCAAAAAACAACAATCTCGAAAGAAAACCAAGAAAAACTCTCGTTTCAGAAAGTTCCAATGACATTGATAATGCAAACACTAGCGAGGAAGTGGATTTTGTTATACCAAGACATAAAATGATTCGCAACAGATCAATGTCGTATCTCAATTCGCTAGAATCGAAAAACAAATTAGATAACGTATGGCTAGCAACAATTGCAGGTGGAATACTTCAAGCAGCAAGTTCTTTCAAGTCTTGCCAAAATATATATAATATCATTTTTCAGGTGAATTGGCGGAAATGGTGGTAAATCAAGGACCTATAGTGGATACCGACATGACGATTGGTGCCACGGGATTTTGGAACAATACCATGCGTCCTAATGTTTACTATTTAAAAAGTAAAAACGATTATTTCGACGTCACTCGTGCCGAGATAGTCGGCGACATCGACGGTAAATGCGAATTAAAGTTTCTTTTCTTTAATTATTAACGCAATAATACAATACATTACAGAATATCGATATAAATTTTTTTCTTTTTCGATTCCCAAAGGTCTCATCATTGCCAAAAAAATGCAAGGCTGGACAGACGAATTTTACAGTCTTCGTTTGAGTCAAATCCTCGATATGTATTATACGGACGAAGGTATAACTCTGTTCAATGAAAACATTAGAGTCTGCGACAGAAAAAAGACTTTTTCGCATAACGTGCCGAAAACACTTTTGGATGAACAGGTTCTGTACGCTTTGTATGTTTTACACACACACACACACACACGCGCGCGCGCTTATTAATTCATGTCTTTACTTATTAATTCATGTCTGTTATTTATTAATTCATGTCTTTTTTAATAAACTATTAGATCTTTCTGTGCTCGATACAGACCTATTTTATGTTCATATTTATTGTTAATATTACGAACGTACAATCATATTTGTATTTTTTATTTTTGTATAAATAAATAATATTATTACTGTAACCAGACATATGCAGCATCCGATGTTCTGGACCGTTTTAACTACCACATGTTTAGAACTCCGGAAGCGCTTAAACGAGTGGTCGATCATGCAGTTACCAAATTCACCGATTACACAAACAATTATCTTTTGACAGAATTACTCTGTCGAAGTAAAAGACAATATCCGCAGGTGGAAGCGTTTGTTGTATTCGACGGCGGTTGGACCACGGAATATACGATGGATTTTATTGCGTAAGTCGAAATATAAAAAAAACGCGCGCGCATTTTAATTTATAAATAAATTAAGATACTTTTATATTTTTTTATTCACGCTACATTTTTATTATTAGAACGTTAATAGACGATTTAGATGTATCAGTGTATGGTTCAAAAATGGGAATTCTACATGGCACTTCAGGACAATGGTTGCTTAATGTGACAAACAGTCCCAGTCTTGCTTACTATGCTGTGTCGAATTTCACGAAGATTTTATGTAAGACTTTCTGGTTTTTGACATATTTACTTTTTTATTGTATAACTAATATTTATACAAAACATTTTGCAGGGCCCAAGCGTCTAGATTTCTTTGCAGTACAGAATACGATATCTAATTACTTGAATAAAATCTGGAAAGAAAAGTGGCAACAACATATAATAGGAAACCTTGCGCAAGTACTCATAATATTGACTCCGTTGGCTCAGTTTTCGGAAACGGAACAGGAAGCGATCTTGAAATCGTTAAAAGAGATTAAACGTCTTCATCCTGGTAATAAAATATCAAGACATGAGATTTTTCTTTAGAAAAAGAAATATATATACAAACACAGACGCGTTTATATTTTTATAATTCCAGATCTATATTTTCTATATTACACGTCAGAACAGAATTCTCGTTTCTTTCAACCATTTGTACTGTCAGACCAAGATCGCTTAATAATTGGTCCCAATATCGATGTCATTGTGCAGTATTTATCAACGTGTAAATATTACAAGCATAGTGTTTTGTAATAAAATATTAATTACACGCACAAATAAAAATTGTGCGTGTAGTTAATATTTAACTTTATTTCGTATTCACAAGCGGAATGTCGTTTCAGTGCCACGAACTCTGAGACCAGTAGTTTCATTTTATAAAAACGAGTCTCCAAGTCTAGAGTTTCAAGATGAAATAGAAGATTATATAAGTCCTACAAAATCTATTACATATATGATACATTCGCAGAACATAGATAAACAAAAGATGACAATCACAGTTAGTACTTTAAAAAAATCCAATGTCTTCTTTTTTTTAATATGAAATTAATAAATTTATTAAAACATCTGTGTGTTTTCTATTTTGTGTTTTGCCGTATATATAACGGCTTCATTAATATCTTCTATTAATATCTCTGCTAGATCCATAACTTTGGATATGGAACAATAACAGCTTGTTCATGGAATAGATTTGACGGTACGGAACATACAAAATGCCAACAGCTTGATGCACATAGAGAAATCACTTTACTTGACGACTTTAAGTGTATCTACGCATATTGTCCTCACGTATATGTTCGCGTGCAAAATGCAACTTCTTTTAACAAATGCGCAGGTAATATCTTTTTATATTTTGTGATGATATAACTAAAAACGTGTTTTTTCTTATATAAAAATTTTTATGTTTTTATATTTGTGTTTGTTTTATTTTGCTTTCCAGAAATGGAATGTAGGTCACCGAATCAAGTGAGATATATCATCAGAATGCAAAATACATATGACAACACAGCAAACAGGAATATACGTATAAATATATTTATAATAATTTGTTTATATGTACAATTAGTTGTACTTAACACGTAAATATCTGCTCAATAAACTTAAAACTTAAAAAAAATATCAAATGTGTGTATATATTTTAATATTAATTCAATATTTGTGCGAATGTATGTGTGTGTGAATAGAAATATCCTCCGCACATACACAAAACAAGTAATCAATATAAATAAAAGTATGAATAAATCTACAAGAAACTCCAATGTCTTCTTTTTTTAATATGTCAGTGTGTATAATTGCTGTTTTATATTAAATGAATATTAACAATATTTCTCTATTTTATTGTTTACAAAAATACAAATACAAAAATACAAAAGTTATACTTACAGATATTTCTCACATTAAAAGTTCCGATAAGCGTATTCATATATTAATTTTATAAGAAATTGGAAATTACTCGACGCGGCAAGTTCTCCAAGTTCCAATTCCTTCAGAAGCATATCAATATGCGGTAGAAATTCATCTACTTTTGCACCTAAAAACACGCAACCAAACACAAAAAAGTTTTTGCATTTTCTTGTTATTATCGATTTATTATCGATATATCATTGAGCGTATAGCTTACCCATAAAATATGCGAGGTCCATCAACTTGAAAAATAGTGTCTCTTGAACTTGTTGCTCGGGATTCTTCTCCACGGTGTCCCACTGGTTTCGCCGTGCCGCGCGTGCCCAGATTTGTAACTTCACGGATAGCCTTTCTTCCTCGTGCTCCAGATACTCGAGCAAATCGAGAGCCTTCTTGAAGTCGTATTCGTTGGCTATAACATTGTCGTTCGAAGTATATAACATAATTAATTCTCTTGGTGTGAGTATTCGCATTTTCGTGGTATCGTAGCCATAAGCCTCAAGCACTTGAACCGGTATATCGTCTTGATAAGCTATAAGCGTCAATTCATGATCGATTGCCTTGATGCGATCTTGTATCCTATCCTCTGGTTCGTCGGACGCGAGTAGAGCCAACTTGGCTAACGAGAGCATTGATTTCTTACGACTGACCAGTTCGGATTCTTGAATCGCTAGTGTTTGAAGCGTGTTAGCGGCAAGTCGCAACTCGTCGGTCAACGCCGCCTGCACCCACGATAAAGTGGGATGTTCCGATAGTTTTTCCGTAAGTTCTGTGATGCCGCCGCGCCTGCATCGTTCGACCAACTGTCCCTGGCGCCCATCTTTCACGTACCAAGAGAACAAGAAGCCGGCGAAGTCTTGCGCCGCGAATTTTTCTATGTAGCCATCGAGACGATTTTTATTGTTGGTCAATTCGCAAATCTGTATGAGCGAAGGAAAATCGCAGTATTTCTCGGCGAGCATGGCGGCGTTATCGTACTGTTCCTCCTTTATCAACGGTTCTATCAGCTTCACGCGCTCCGTTTCGTATTGTTTCAAGAGCACTTCGAATTTCTCCGTACCGCGAATACTTTCCAAGTGGCACTTCCTTCCGTCCAGTATCAAATCAATTAAGCTGACCAATTGCTCATACAGCTCGTTTCTAACGGCGGAATCGCTGGTTCCCGTTACACCGTGTTTGAAGGTGATGCTCTGCATCGTAGTAAGACAGTTCCGCAAGCCGGCTTTGCCCAGGGCGGCCGTCCACGGTAGATATTCTGTTTTCTCGTTTGACAATTTTGCAGGAACAAAACGTTCGGCATTGTACTGGCGATATTTCACTACTTCATACAGCACGGCTAACAAAATCGCGTTGGCTTGCATAATATACTGCGCAACTTGTTGCAGAGGTCTTTCGGATTGCGTAACTTCGCACGCGTTCTCCACCAAAGTCGGCAGAAACAGATGCACCGTGCTCACTTCACGATAGAACACATCGTGGGCCGTGAGCTCATCGGACACATGAGTTTTTGTTTGAGTCAACGTTTGATCTATAATTGTGTCTATAATTTCCGGATATCTGTTTTGTAAACTGTACAATGTCAACGCCGCGACGATCTTCTCCGCGTATTCGCCGAGTACGTGCGACGTAGACATAATAGTCTCTCTGCACGTAACTGCGCAGAATCTGCTCCACAAATTGTGCTCCTTTAGGAAGAAAATAAAAAGATCCAGTGCTTTTTGCTTGCTCTCCAATTGACAAGGAATCTGCATGGAAGTGACCGCGTTCACCGTCATCGACAGATCTCGATGTTGTGCCCATCTCGGATCGTTCGCTGGATAATCATCAATCAGATCTTTCGCGACTTTCAGGACAAGCGTGTCGAGAGTGGCGTCGATATCCATTATCGGGTCTTTCTGCAATGGAAAGAGCTCCGAGAGAATCCCGTTGCATTGCGCCTTGTTCTTTCGCAGACTCAGAAGAAACGCGGCGCGCAATTGTCTGGCCGCGTCAGAACTGGAATACATATCCTGAAGTTCGTCGTTACTTATAAGAGTGGAAAAATTCTGCGCCGTTTGATTCACCTTGTAGGAATAGTCCATACTTATGGTGGTGTCTGTGTATCCAGTGGTGTTAAAATCTTGCGCGGCAAAATCCACTGGCGTGATAGACACGAGACCGACGCTTTTTGTGAATAACACGGGAGTTGATCCGCATATAGCACCACCAAGTATACTGTCCTCACCTCTCACCAGATCGATTTTGTCCTGCTCGACTTCGGACGCTGTGTTAACCACAAGTACATCCTCCCGATTGTATATAATTGCCTCCCACCCGCACAATATAAAATGATAGGAAGCCAGCAGTGATTCTATCTCATCATGATAAAATATGAATCCGTCGAATTTAATCGGTATGAACCATTTGAACGAATTTGACAACGTCGTGCCCGTTAAAGGTAGCAATCCAAGCGCGAAGTGAATTTCAACAAGTTGAGACAGATTGGCCGCCATCAGTAAGACTATTCCTTCTTCGCAAGTTTGCATATCGATGAACCATGTGTTCATACTTTGAGGACTCGAATCCCAAATTTTTCTCTGGAATGCTTGTTGAACAATATGAGTGATATCCTCATCGAATTCCATTTTTTCTTGTTCGTTTTGGGAAAAAAGCCAATATTGCAATGAAGATCCGGCAAGAATGAGCACTCTCGATTCTTTCTCGCTCAGAGATGTGAATGTGACTTTCACCAGCTTTGTTTCCGCGACGGGTGACTGTGGTATCGCCCCGAAAATAAGAGAAGTCATTCTACGACCTATGCCACCGAGCCATCCTTGACTCGTTCGAAGTACCTGACATGAGATTGTGTTCTTTCCATTGTTGAATTGAGGCTGTAAAAGCGCTACGGTACATGTAGTTGTGGCTAGAATGCACCCATGACCTGGTATGTGTATAAGGCAATCCACTTCTTGTCCAGCTAGCTCAGCACTAGTTTCTACAGAAGATCCTTCATGTGCCACACTTGTCCAGAAACGTACTACTCCTTCTGGTGATACTGCCATGCAACTAGGAACCTGTTTGTTCAAAAAAAAAAAAAAAAAAAAAAAAAAATACCTGATGTCCAGGTGATACCCAGACTGCTATACAATTTGCCTTATGAGCTAGATCACTTTGAGGCAGTAACAATTCACGACACTGAGTTTTAAACATTCTTCTTTGTTTGGAATCATGAATGTTACTCTTGCATTGCCATACAAGCAACTTGCGGCCATAGACTAGCCAAGCCCAGCCATCTACAGACACATTAACACTAACAGCAATATTTCTATCTACAAATGTTAATGCCTCGGTAACTAGAACTGGTAATGGAGAGCCAAAGCTCTCTACTGTGTGACACTGAGTTCTGCATATTATTTGTACTGACTGATTTGTCCGTCCAGATACACTTGTTCTGAAAGATGAAACAAAATATAAGTGTACAAATTGTTACTAATGTTTTTTTAAATAGAAACAGGAGCAGTAATTAGTTAATGGTAAGAATAAGACAAAAAAACTTACGAGCTACTTTTCTTCAACGATTGAACTATCGACATTCGTTTTCTAGGAGACGACAGAGTCCAGCCTAACGAAGTTCCCGTGCTAATACGATCCATTTCTAAAAGTTATAACGTACGATTTTTATGAATTTTAACGTAAATTCAAAACATGAAGTTTTATTTTATTTATAATATGTTTCAAAAATGTATTTTGATTTTATAAACACTTTTCTAATGCTTAATGATTTATTTATATGTGGTTTATTTTACTGCGCGTTTTAATAAAGGTTATGCCGGTGTCCGACGCCACACAAACGCTTTAGGCTGCTTTTACATGGAGAGTAAAGGCCGAATCACAGACTATTGTATGACTACGTTTACACGCACTGGTAAAACCGTTTTAATAACAACCGAAGTTATGAAACTGGCCAATCATAGTCATTCCATTCTTCCACATTCTTTTTTCCACAGTCATTTCTTTACAGGAATACTTAGGGAGAAGTCAGATGGTGCGGAACGTGCGTAATGCGGAGTTTACGGAATGAATTTCGGCCAATCATAGATATTCCGCAAACTCC
>QVOA01014655.1:0-19515 GCA_014825685.1 Pseudomyrmex cubaensis
TTTTTTTTTTTTTTTTTTTTTTTTTTATAATTTTATTTTATTTTATATTTTCAAGCTCGAAATGAAAAATAACTTTTGGTAATAACATCAGGAAAATTTTCAAAGCACGCGGCATCGCGTCATTTGCGTATCGGGGTGATGGGCAGCAGCTGCGAATAATGCGCTATAAACGCAACGATTCGGCCGAATTCCGCGGATGAAACGAGCCCTCGCCGCGCTCGTAAATCGCCCGTAACGTGAATCTCTCGATCGCATCGCACAAAGAGTCGCATTAATTAAATCACACTCTCCGTTCCATTGGGATTCAGATAAAGTTCATTCGATCAGGAATCCGTAATTAACGTGCCGTCTACTTCGGCGCGAACCGATCGCAAGATCAGTACGCCAATCTTTTTCGCGTTCGACTCGATGCAATTGCATTCGCCTCGGCCGGGAGTATCGATTTCGAGCTTCCTCACGGAAGTGATATAGTTAACATATGTGTATTGATATTTTGACTAAGAGATTTTGTTTTAATTTAAAAAAATTATTATATTTATTGATTTAACAATAACATCAAAATTTTTATATGATAATATGTTCTTCTTTAAATAATATATTCGTATACTTATTATTTAAAGCATGTTCTTTAGTTATTTATAAAATATGTAAAAAAAACTTATCTAGTATACTTGACATAGAAATTTCTGTTTAAAAGGATATGATTGCGCAGATACGACGATGACATAATAACGAAAGCTGACATCAGCCTCGAGAGAAGTGGCAGTGACATCATCACACTGATGATACATTGCTTAATGTCATCCGTTATTAGCAATGATGTGTGCCACTAAAAATGGAGCGTTAAAATTTTTCTCGCAGAGATATCGATTTCTCAAAGATATTCGATTTGTTTATATGGCGCTCGAACGACTCAGTTTGAACGAAGAAATATCGCGAAAGCAAGAAAATTTGATTAAGATCTCTCTCGCGAGACTGTCAGCCAGGCTAGATGGACGTCTTGAGTTCTATCGTCAATCGGTCGTCGTTAACATCGCGCGGCGGACGAAGAACGTGGCGCGTATATACACGAAGATGTGTTTACGTATCGGCTCGTAAAGAGGCGGGCAAAGACCCGTAAAATACGACGCCCAACTTCTGTAGTTATAAATCTGATCTAAAACGTACATCTGTGCGTCGAGTTCGGTAGCGAGGGGAAGTCAGAGCCCGATGTCGTGTTCTCACGGGCGATTGGTGCCGTTGGTAAGGCGTTTTATTAGAAAGTTTAAATGGTAAATAAAACTTTAAATTAAGGCAGTTCTCTCGGCAACGGATTGGAATGGGACGCCGTGGCGTTCATCGATGAATAAAATCACATAATGCGAGAGATCGATTATTTTCTCTCGGCGAGGATTGTCGCAGTCAAAGTTGTCGAATAGAAAATTGAATTGTGAATATCAAAGTCCGGAGCGCCGTGCTTGAAAATTGAAAAATATAGACATTTTCTTGTGCGCGACGATTCTATCACATTCTACATAAGTAACGTGTAGATTGTTCTTTTGTTTCAAATTATCGTAATTTAATAAAAAAAAGCGTGTACCTACACGCAAAATAAATTTATGCAAATTTATTTTTTCTTGGCACTGCATTCAGAGTGTAAGGGTCAAAGATACAAACGGGAAGCAGTACCTTATCGCGGTCAAGGTCGTAGCGAACAAGCGGAAAACGGCGCGCGAATTATCTCGCGCATCGGCCGCAACCGCAAGCTCGCGTCCACGTGCCACACGAAGGGACCGTCACGGTCTTCGTCCGACAATTACCGCCAATTATTCGGTTCACCTCGTACACGTAGGAAATCGCAAATCCGAAATCGCTGCGACGCGTCGCGTCGGAGATTGAATGTTCCGCTTCGTTAGCACACCTCGTCTTGTCGTTCGTCGTTGTGTGATGACGGAAGGATATGCGCGAGTCGCGGAAAAAGCGTTTTACGCGGACTAACTCGCCGCCGGGAATTAATGAACCAAAGAAGCGAGACCGCTAATCTGCACGATCAACCAGGTGGATCGCAAATTTTTGCGGTCGGATAATCGCGTCGAGCACAAAAAGAGATCGTGCACGCGCGCGTTCGTTCGTTCTTCAGGAATGAACAACGGTATGTTGACAATACTATTTTCAGACAAAAAGAAAAGAAAAAATTTGAGTTCAAAACCTTTATCTCTACGCTTTTGTTATATTTTTCATTAACATAGTGTTTTTTTTTATTTATATAGTAACTATAAAAAGAAGATACAGAAGGATTTTAAAAACAAAATTATTCTCTAAGCCATTTTTTTCAACCCCTCTTTGTTGAGAGTTACAAGAAATGTGGTTTATATACAAGAACAAGTGTTGAGGCTTTTGTAACCGCAGCTTTTCCGCAGTAATTGCGCGTATAAAATTGCATAAAATCCACGTGCTGTTCGCAAGCAGACGACGTAACAGCATGTCGGCTATGTGTCTCTTCTGAAACCTGCAAGGATAACCGAGCAATGTCGAGCAGCCCGACAGCCTGACCAAGAACCTTTAGAAGCAGCTATGTGAACAGACAGGCTTAAATATCGTGTTTCCTGGAAATAACACATTACCTGTTGATTTATATTATAGCACTACACACAAGAAGAACATTAGACGTTTGCATCACTAAACATCTTGTTAACAAATGAGGAAATTCTCTTTTTATTTTGATAAAAAATTGTAATATTATACTAGTTTATTATAAAATAATGAAATATTTATCTATAAATAAAAAGTTTTATTTCAAGTTAATAGCGTTGTGTGCATGTGTGTGTGAGAAAGAGAGAAATTCGAGTAAAGTATTCGTAACGGAGTATCGTGCGTGTTACCAACTGCCGGAAAATTCTTCTCTCTTACGCAGCCTAGAATGCAAATTTATATTCACGCATCATTACCATGCAAGAGCCGAAGCACGAAATATATCAAATTAATGGGGGAGGAGACGGGACTTTTTAATGTCGCTAAAAGCCGACTATATATGTCCCCGGAAATGGAGATGCGTTTTCGACGAGGAAACGCATTTTCCCATTTGCAGTGTGTTTTATATTACAAGCATATTTCTTTCTCAAAGAAAACTACACAGAAATAGACAACATCGCGGTATAATAAAAATTTGTTGTTTCTATAATCGCGTAGAATATATTCGCAAAAAGAATTTCTCGCGTGGTTCGTGCGAACGTATTTCCGAGGCAGCACGTCGCGCCAATCGGTTTCTTCGTCGTGTTTGCGAAAGCCTGCTTGAATATTAACCAATTGGGTAAGGGATCCGAGAATAATCCTGTGTTTCCACTTCCTGCGTTGAATCCTAATCGGTCTGCTATATTCTGTCCCATCCAGAAGCAAATTAATCCTTTTCTAAGTAATGAAACACGCACGCTCGTTGTAATCACATATAAAAAGATAAAGTTTTTTCTTCGCTGCTTTTAATTTGTTTATAAATTCAGATATATGTATAAGTAAAGACGTGCTTTGTATATTGATACACACAATCCTCTTTCATATTTAAAATACAAATCAAAGATAAAAAATTCCAAGATTTCAAGAAATCTCGCGTGTTTGAAATTATAGCGGAAGAGAAAAGCCGCGCATTTTAATCTTCAGTAAGAAATACCGCACTGACCGCCGCACGCGTTTACACAAACACGAGCAGCTTGTGCACGTAACTGAAATTCGCCAAAAATGCAGTTTCGCAACTGCGGCATTGCGACGACGATATGTAAGTTTTCCGATAAGAGCGCGCGCGCGCCGTTCGCGTCTCTTTTACGAAAGACTGTCCGACCGGGCACGTTTCTCTGATCGATTTTTATCAACTTCTCGCACTTCGCAAACTGGATCGCATGTTAAGCGACCGTCCCCAGACATGTTCCATTGCACTTTCTCCGCAGCTTAGTTGCGGTTGTTTCGGTAACACGCCCGCGTAGTATAATTTACATGTTCCATAATCATGCTACAATTATCTGCAACCGATTGTCGCAACGCAAAACGCGAGAACGCGTTTCTGCGCAACACAGAGAGAAATCATCTGTAGACGCACATGTGGAGATAAACAAACTAGCTACTCAATTACAAACAATGTCATGAGTTTTCCTTGTATTATTGCAATCGCCGAGATAAATTAGATAAAAACTTATGCGTACATGCAATGATCATCATCAACGAAACAGGAAAAAAATCACATCTTCTGACATAGTCTATTCATAGCACATAAAACGATATATAAGATTTATAAATATAGTATTTTCATTTATCATTTTAAACACGTTGTACAAGCGACAGTGTTTATCACTTCCTGGATATGACGTAAAAACTATAAATTCAAATCTTTTAAAACTAATGTGTATCACATATATGTTATGTACGAATATTATACGTATAATTCATTCGTACACAAAACACAATTGTATCGAGACACTTAGGAAGATTCAAGAGAGACTAAATCCTTGAATAACAAGCTTAAATTAATTACTAAATTAACGCAGTGCTAATAATGCTATTGTATGCAATATTAGCTTTGTTAATAGACGCGCGCTGCACTCACGTGCATCGCTTTAACGATGTTGATTTCGCGAGTAAATACTTGACAAAGTTATATACATTTTAATTGACATATTATACCTCACATAACTATGTGTACATGACTTCAATCAAATTATTATAGATTGATGTTATATAAACGTTCTGATTAACTTATTCTTCTAATTAATTTGAGGATCGATCAAATTCAGTTTGCGTACTTTCTTGATGCTCGTGTTAAAATTGTACGCTTGCGTATATATGAGGAGTGTTCTCAAAATCTTCTCTTTTTTTTACATCGCAACATTTCTTTTATTATTATACAATTTATGAACGAGAATTTTATTTTTTAAGATATACAAATAGGAGTTAAAACTTTATCGAAATTTGAGTGAGAAAGTTGTCATCTTTTTTTAATTTAATATCTTCTCTAAAGTCTTCACATTTTTGTGAGTTTTAACTGTTTATCATATCAATATATGTTCTCGATTATATTCATATTATTCCTAGAACAGTATGAATTCCTTCTGATATATGCTACTGCGATGGTTCGAACACTTTCGCTTTCATTGCGTGCCGCGCGAAGCTGGTCTTCGAGAAACCGATCGCGTCGCTCGCGTAATCAGGGCCAATAGTCAGTTACCGCTTAACAGAACTCTCCATTCACGAGATGGTAACTCGATCCGTCGTCATGTTCGCGGCACGCTGGACCTGGCGCACCTTGGCCGTCGACCAATGGGCCACAACGGCGTCCGGGCCATGTGACTTCGCGGATCCAGCGAGCACGCGCACTCCGGAGCAGTGTCGCACGCTCTCGCCGCGCCGCTTCGGCACGTGCGCCCGCGATTCCGCGGCTTCCCTTGCTGCTCAGTATCATACGCGCGACCGATAAGTGTTGCGGACTTGCTCACGCGTATTCACGTAGATCGCAAGCAGCAAAGAACGTCGTCGACGAGCAAAAGAGAAGAAAAAGAATAGTAGTATTATTACGAGAAAGAGGAATATCGGTAAGTAAATTGGCAAAAATTAACTCCGGATCTCTTTGATCAGCGGACTCGACGATCTTGCCATCCGCGTAGGCGTTTAATTCGCCGCTACATATACGGAAGGCGATCCGTGCGCGCCTGAGACCACGTTCGCGCGATGACCACGTGCGCTCGGAATGCAAGTCGCGTTGCTGTCCGGCTAATGCGATCACGGCTAACGGTATTTCCGCGAGAGATACGCGGAGAACGACGAGCAGTAAACAACGACGAAAGTTTTTTTTGTTTGGGGAAACGAGCGCGCAACCAGTTCGCGTTATCAGAGATAAATTGAACTGCAGCAGATTCCTTATCTCTCTTGTTAGTTTTAGACGTTAGAACAAAATACACGGTCGTTAAAGGTGAAGCCGCCGTTGAGTATCCTCCGAGTCACATTGACTTCTGAAAACAAATGTTGCATGCCGCTAGAAAGAGCCTTCGATCGCGGCAACATATGGTCTGCAATATCTAAATTGCCACTTCATTCGCGACCTAAATAAACAATCTTTTTGCAGTCTTTATAAAATGCATCTCTCTTTGAGTGATTAGATGCTTCGGATCATAGATCAATTTTATCCGATTGTAAAACTATATTTATAGGAAAATCTCGAACAAGATCGCGATATAAATATCTCGAAAGTTCAATTATGTAAAATAATTTTTACATAGACATTATTGTAAAGCAATTAATCTTTGAATCCTTATGATTATAAATCTTCGTACGGCAATATCTTATTTACATGAATTTAACCTCTGGGTTTTTGTCTCAGTAGGATTATACAGAATATCTAACATACAGTAAACATAATATCGCGTCGAGCTTTGTGTTCGTCGACTGTTTCTTCGACCTCTACGTTCGATCGGCTCGACTTTGCAAACAAATATTGATCAACTCTACGAATATGAAGTTGATTTTTCTTTAAACGAAAATGTTGAAGGAAATTTATTAGTTATCAGTTATCACAACTGTTTGTACTATTTGTTAAATAAATATTGCGGGATCAGAAATTTAATTTAAATTTAATCGCTATTTAATATTTTTATGTATGATGCAAATAAACATCTAACAGTAGAAATTCTAATTATCAAGAAAACTATAATTAAACAAGGAATAATAAGAATTCAATAAATAATAGAACAATGTAATTAGCAATTTAAAATATATGTGAGTTACGCTAATTTCTCACACCTTTTAACGTACTTTTTATTTATTCTCTACACGTGTGTAACTACAAAATGCCTTGAATTCTTTGCAGAAGACGGACTTAGACTTATAATAAGTTAAAACATGTGGGGCACACGTCTTTATTGCGTCTCGTTATCAGTCGCTTCGCGCGATCGTTCTCTTATATTAACGACGGAATCCGCATGCGCGCGTGCTATCTTGTCTTTTGTCGATATACGGGAGGGACGTCCACGTGGCCGCGGGAAGATCGGCGATTGTCATTTGTGTTTTTGCAATTACGAGAAAAGGAACGTCTCGACAACGATTGCTTCCTTCTCCTCGCTGCTCTCGCTTTTGACTTACGCGTGTTGCGTAATTTCCAATCGCGTGTCTATCGTGAACCGCAAACGTGACTTAAAATCGCGCACCTCTACGTGCGTCGTGTATAGGTGTAACCATATCGTATAGCGCCGAGATCGTCACATCAGAGCAGAAGCGGAGGGTGTTACGCAGATCTGGGTAGGAAAACATCTCTAGCTTTTTTTTTTTTCGTCGCTTCCGTAATGCATCGTGAACGTGCTCGATCGTGTGTACAGAATGTCTTGGAAACCATCGCCGCTGGGTCTACTCTCGCTAGTTGCACGCATATCCTTTTCTCTCCTCTTTGCGTAATCCTCATGCTTCATTTTAATCATGATAACGTATTAAAATATACACGTATATATATACATGTAGATATTTTATTTTTCTCTTTACAATAAGTCGTAAAACAGATAAAATTGAAATTAATATAATATAATATATTGTATGTACGTATTTGGATACAAGAATTTCAAACTGTCTTGGATGTTGTTGCTTTTCAATTAGCTAGTGTTTACATTCTCAAGAAACACAGTGTGAACTTCAAGGCCAAATATTATAAAGGCTATACTATTCTGTACATCATCATATCTACAACTTGATATTGCTTTAGATTAATCAATATAGTGAGAATCGGAGTTAGATATCTTTTATTTTTTTTTTTTTTTTGACATAAAAATGATAAGAAAAAGAAAGAAAAAAATAATTAAGATAAAATGCGAATATACAAACGTTTATCGTGCTTTTCAGGAAAGCTATTTTGCGAACAATGGTATCTTCAGAAGTGACAGAGAATGAGCAGACAAGCCCAGTAAAAAATTGCAGTACAATGGGTATAGCACCAGGAGACTATTCTTTAGTGGGTTGGGATATGGATACAACGGGTAAAAAGGTCATTGACGAAATCTGTCAGATAGCAGGATATACCTCTACTTCGACTTACTCGCAATATGTGATGCCGTACAAGGATCTCAATCCAACTGCAATAAAGCGACACAGCATGAAGGTTGTGACCAATGGCAAATTCCGTGTGCTAAGAAACAGTAAAACCAACGAGGTACGAATCAAGGTCACAATACCATCGATTCTCCTTCTTTTGTATCAGAGAAAGAAAACTTTTCACACCGACTGTTCAATTTATTTTATTTTATAAATTTGAAAATATCCGAAAATATGTTTTTGAGAAAACTCTTTTATCATTAAACATATATTGCAATGATTTTCAATTGAATTTAAGAATAATTTTGTAATAAATTAGGCGAATTTAAGATAAATTATTTTTTTAATTTTTATGACACTACACTTCGTTTCTTTCGAAAAAAATTAATAAACGTATCACTTATATAAGAAATTATATATTCAGAAATATACTTATATAATACATAAAAATATATTTCTGAATTGGAGAAAAATATTCATTTTCTTAGGTAATCAAATCCAAAAGTGAGGTATCTGCACTTACGGACTTTCTGACTTGGTTGGAACAAATGAAAGGAAATACAGATGGTGTAATTCTGGTTTATCATGAACCTCGCAAAGTCATCCCCGCGATGTTGCTTGAATCATTAAAGAAGTACGATCTAGTCGATCGGTTCAAACAAACGGTCAAAGGATTCGCGAACGGATTCAATATAGCAGAGGATAAATGCGCGAACTCGGCACATATTTATTCCCTCCGTACGTTGTCGCGCACGTTACTGAAGAAAGAATCGAACTTGGGCAATGCGCAAGACAGAGCATCATTGGCGTTACAAATAGCGCAATACTTGTGCACGTTTGAGAACGGCAAGGCTGAAGATACAAACAACAGCGAGAAGAGCGACGTTGCGATGAAGAAAACGATGGAATGTATTCGAGAATTTGCGCAGCCCATTGACGTTGAAGAGCGGGAACATAACGGTATGTCATTGAACATGTTTAATTTGTATTTATTTAATTTGAAAACTATAATATCTTTTGTTAAACCCAGTTTGATTGAAACATAATATTTGTTGCAGAACTAAAGATGATATTCGAGCGGCAGAACAATCTGCGGCCAATATTCAGCGCCCTATTTCGTATGAACCGCCGCGAACGTCAACACGCTAGTCCTCTACGCCGATTGCTTGCCGAAGCTGGAATCGTGTATTCGGAGCTACAGGTGAGTGTGTATACACACATGATTAATTGTGTGCCAACAATCGAGATCGTTTACACTAAGCAACATCAAATGGAAACGCAACTCACACAAAATCTCGGTTTTTTTATTAAATTATTATTTCAAAATAAAATACTATTCGGATCAAATGATTACAAATCGATATATATGTACATATAAATTGTAAAGTTAATTAATTCTTCATCATTACGGAAAAGAATCAATTCATCTAACAAGTTGTAACGAGCTGAAATTAAAAAAAAAGTCGTGAAACACGCGTTTCAGGATGCATGGACTAATGCAAAGAAAGATGGACTAGAAGTCTTGATAAAGGAAAAGTTGCCAAAGGTCGACGAAAAGAAGGTGGCGGATTTGATGACCATTCTCGAACGTCACTTCGATCCGGAGAAAAAGCCGAAGGGCAGATCGCAGGAAAGGAGAGGTGCCAGATCGAGGACAACCGAAAAAAAGATAAACGACGACAAAGAAAACAACAACAAGAGTGACTCGGGGCACGATAGTCCTGACACGACCACATCCGGCTCTCCCGTCAAAATGAACGGCGACAGCGACGAAATTAAAGCGCAGGAATGCGCTGTAGTAGTAAACGAATGTGCCGAACGCGTTTAACGACGTTAATCTTTTTTGACGTCTCTTACAAAAAATGAGAGTACTTTGCGACTATTGTATATGTCTTTATCGCTCTTAGGCACAATTAAACGTGAATTCTGTTTTTGTTGCCATAACGGTCATAAATGACGAAAGGTACACTTACCGAGTAAGTGAAAAACGAATGTAGATTTAGCGTAGACTGAAGTATGACGTGCATTTAACCAGACCTGCAATGCAACGAAAGCGCGTTGTATTTCGTGGACAACATCGCTAAATTTATGTTCCTCGGTCGAAAATGGTTGCGAAAGTATTTTCATTAATTTTTTTTTGTTGCGACAATTTATAGAGTAATAAACGTATTAGCATATATAAAAAGTCTCACAATCGTCTCACAAACGATTATTGTTGTGCTTGATGAAGAGACGAAGTGTTATTAGTTACAGTATTTTTCTTTTATTCTTATTTTTGTTTATTTGTTCGTTGGTATAAAAAGATGAAATTCTTTAACACATTAAACGCCCTCGAACTTTAGTTAGTTCAAATGTACAAATAAAGAACACATTAAACGACACATTTAGTTTGTTAAGTACATATATTCTATTTAATATCGTTTACGTTTCACAATTTTATAGACGTTTGTGTTTTTTTTTTCTTTCTTTCCTTGTTTTCTTCTTTCTTTTTATTTATCCTTGAATTTGAACGTTCGCCGTGTGGCGAGAGTGTCCGTTTATAGACTGCTGAGCGTGAAAAAGGATAGTAGGAAACGCGGATTTTGTTGCCGCATACTTCACGATGTGTATGGTAGTGTGCACAATATTTTCTACTTTTTACTGTTTAATGCCACGCGGGCGCCTTGCGCGCGCGGCGGTATTAGAGAGATATATATTTTTATATTACCGCGCAATAATACGCTGTTTTGTTTCTGCTGTGAGATCTCGTTGTATCAGCATTGGATAATAAAGATTCGAATTTAGTTACGTATTTCAGTTTTATAACCCCCGCAAAACTCGTGTTCATAACGCTAATTACTTCGCATAAATACAATATTTCTGGCGAATTAAATTTAGTAATTTTGTTTCCCGCGCTGCAGCTTTAACAATAATCCGATTTCGAGTCTTATTAAGTTTTTATATTATAAATAAAAAAACCATACAGCGTGGACCGAAAATAAAACCGAGCCGCATTTAAAATATTTAGAATAAAACGCAGAATTGCCAGAGAGTGTAAATAAATGAAAAGTGTTATTTTTCTTTTTTTTTTTCAAAGTATATCGTCGCGCAATACATAAATCTATTTTGAAAGTCTGAAAAAGAAGGTGCCAGAAAAATTTGCATAAAAAATAAATCGAGAACGTCGCAGCGTACGATAAATCTTTACAGGGACAAGGAGAAATAGATTTCAAGTTCGTGTCGAAGGTTCCACCTGGCAAAAGATAACGTCTGGTTAGCTCTTATTACCTGCACAACATCGGACGTGATTTATTTCTTTCGCTATGCACGGCGCTTATTAATTGCGCGCGCGCCGTGGCGCGTGAACCGCGCAAGGGGCGTTTGGCAAATAAACGCGCAGGGCCGCTCTTAAACGTTGAAGTTTCTTAATAAGCAAAAAGGTCGCCGGTTAACGGAACTCAGCCGCGCGCCGGGGAAAAACGGAATGGAAAACGGCGGTCGCTTTTCTGCGCCGGATTTCTTCGACCGATTCGAGAGAGAGAAAATGAATTAAAGATACGAGCGGGACCGTTGCGCACATCCGGATTTTTCATGCCACATGCCAAAACGCCCCGAGGCGTGAAGGGCAGCACCGGTGCTCTCGTGCGGTCGCGCACACACACTTTACGAGAAAATTCAAGTAGTATCCTTTCTCGGAAAGCGCGCAATGCACGATTCTTTTCCGTAGGTCCTGCGGAAACAACGACGAAAGAGAGAGAGAAAGCGCTCGGTTAGAAAATTAGACTTTTTCACATGCAACGATTAGACGAGGTATCGTCCTGTGACTCCGTACGTCTGTTTTTCCGATGGGATGTGTATAACCATGTGTTCTTGGAAAAAAAAGAGAGAGACGGATTTGCGAGTATAATTGACACGTTTCGGAGCAGCGTACGTTATATGTCTTCGGAAGTACACTAAATTTAGTCAATGATCCTGTTAAGCCGATCCTATTGCCGCTGTCCTTTGGACAGAAGTTTTCTCAAGAAAAAGCTCTGTCACATCCAGCGGAAATCGTCGGCAATTTTACCTGGTGAAGCGTGAAACGTCGACTTTTATCATCGTCCTTCGATGGCCGTTCAGTGGCTGAAATCCAGTAGTAAAATATACAGTAATGATATAACAACGGTGGGAAGTTGAGCATTTCCAGGAACTATTTTCAAAGACGAGAGGCGCAACATGGAGAATTCACGGAAAATCCCGTATTACAGCAATTGTTCCGCAACGCGCACGTTGTATTTAGGATACAGCGGTATACATATATGTATACATTACAAAGCGTAATAAATTCTTTAACATCACTCATGCCATATTTTATCAAAGTTGATGTCCGCGGACGTGAAACGGAATGAGCACGAATCTCGAGCGATTAATCTCAAATATTACGAATCGCGTATAATTTTGCTATTATTCGAATAGATTATTAACATAGACGTTAACAGTGATTATACGGAATTCTCGAAAATGAGCGCATTGGTATTAATAATTGAACGTGAGAATTTCAGAGAGAGAGAGAGAGAGTGGATTAACGAAAATCTGCTATTAACACATGTTACACGCGGATAACGGATGTTATACGGATCGTCGAGTGTCCCTTCGTATGATGTTATCTCAATTAACAATGAAACTAATAACGGAATTATCGGATGTGTAATATGCGAGTTGCAAAAAAGAAATTTCAGATAAACGAGCAAGATTCTCCGGAGAAGTGCGCGCACAATTTAACCGATAAGTAATTAGTATACATGTTTCGCTTGCGCTCATTTACTATGCATCATTATTGCGCAATGGACCGCCTTCCTTCGTGTAATTTTGCACGCACTCGTGTGCAATTGTGCAGTCCAGAATGCAAATTTCCTTTACGGAATTATATCGCATGCTAGCAATTCTACTCATATAGTGGATGTTTTCGGTAAACTCAAATTTATACATAATATCGTTTTTTACATAATTGCCTCTTATTACTGCATTATTATATAAAATATAGAAATACAAAATATATTTTAGTTTAACAAAACTTGTAATAAATATTTGTACACGCACACACTATATTTATAATTTCTTTCTCTCAGTTATTATTATTAAAACAATCGATTTTTAATTATTATTACAAAATACTGTTACGTAACAATCTAATATTCCGGTCACACTCTAATAAATTTCTTTCGTGCAAGAATCAGTTAATTGAGAACACCGGCAGTAAATAAGAGAACGCAATGAGCCTCTAAACGCTCGATGCCTGAGAACAAAGCATCCAAATAATACATCGATACATTGCCGATACCTCGATAAAGTCCCTACGAGCTTAGTTCCGCTCGCGTGCGGGCGCGATTATCGTACGATCGCCCTTCGTCTTGTGTAATTTCTTTTTGCGAATGGCCGAGCGTGGCGAGCAAACTAGCCACGGCTCGTATCGCGATCGCTGCTGTAACAGGCGGCGCGAAGGAAATTGCCGCGTCCGAGGGGCTACCTTAATTGATAATAACGCGCGCGCACAGCGCGCCGAAGCTATCGGGGATAATTAATGACACGCCGGCTAACCGCCGAATTCCGCTTTCGTTAGCTCTCTTCGACAATGTATCCGCCTAATGAAGGAGAAGGGAAACGAGACGAAGCGTAAGCGCGATTTGCGATGCAACGTCTGCCGTGAAGATAGGATGTTCTTTTCGTGCGCGAATGGAATACGAAAGAACTCGGGCGCTCATAATTTTGATAAAAAAAAAAAGAGAATAGTCTGTATTTTGTTTAGCTTATCAAATATGTTCTGACTCTCTCTTCTTTCTGTTTTTACCTTCTTTCTATTTAAAACAAGATTCTTAAATCTTGGATTGCGACCCTGAATTATGAATTACAAATATATAAATATAAGATGCTTACAAAACCTCGTTTTATTCATATAACTGTCTAGATTCAAACTTTTTAAAAAATAAAACTGACTTATTCCCGAAATGTAATCAACAAAAAGATTTTACAATAATATAGTTAATTAATATTTTAAATAAAATTATCCTATAGATATTTTTAAATGTCGCGATCTGTAAATTCAAGCTACTTCTCAAAATGTTTTATTTAAATTAAATTAAAATTGTAGTAAAACGGAAACAAGACCTCTGCAGAGAAAACTGAATTAAAATTAGCGAGAACTTGCCTCGGAGAGTTTATCATTATAATATCCACTATTTGTCTATTATATTTTCCGACCGTTCACGGAAGAACGGAATGAATTGTTTACACGAATAAACGCGCTTCGCGTATATATATAGAGAATACAGAAAGTGGAGTGTGGTCAATAAATGTATTTATTTACGCTGCAAACTGAGGTATCTGTTGCTGCGCGCGCGCGCTTTTACACTGATTAATCCAATGGTTGATAGGCACGTACGAGACTTGGTATCGATTATATAACGAAGGAGGAGATGAGTAAATTAAACGCTTTCCATCAAACGCGGCGTAGTGCCGATAAAACAATTTTATTTCTTAAATAAATTAATTAATCACTCAAAATAAATGTTTAAACATTGTCATGATTATAAATCAGCAAACTGATAAATTTACTCGATTATAAATATACGTGTAACATGTATAATTTTGTTTTTTCAAGATACATGTATATACCTTGTTGTAATAAACGAACTAGCTGTACGCTGGTTTGCATTTTGCGGTTACAGTCGGTAGAAATCACCCTATTAGGACCCATCAAGCTCTCAGCGCGCACGCTCTCGACAAATTCGCGCGCGGCGTGAACTTACCGTAACTACCCATAGGAAAAAGTGTACGGATGCAGCCGCTAGCGGCAGCGAGGAGGTCAGCGGCGCGAGAGAAGTGTTTTTTTGCGCGACGTCTCGACAGAAGTCTTTTCCGCAAGTCTGGACGCAGAGCAAGAGAATTCCCCGCGGAATTCGCTCGCCTCGGCTTCCGATCGTCTTTCTCGTGCCCGCCCCGCTCACGAGATAGCAAGTTCACTATTAACGACGTAATTGTTAGCGCCTCGTCGGCTGTTACGTCGGCGAGCATTGATGTAACAGCGCGTGCAACGCGCGCCTTCCCCGTCGTCACGGACCATAACGAATGCCGGCAAATCGCGAACGTAGAAGACGACGATGACGATCACGTCGATCTTTTTTTTCGAGCATTAAGATTTCCGTTTTCTTAGATTTACTGCGGTTGAAGTGCAATATCAAAAATAAAAAATTATAACATATTTTGTTTCTTACGCAGAGCGTGTACGTCGAAATAAAATTATTTTTGTTTTTTGAAGGCGATTTTTGACAACACAGAAAATATATGTTTCTATGTTTCTATATATAAATGTACTTTTGCGTACTGTGTGTCAGTATGTAACGAGAATAAACGATTTATTTTAACGATGGTAAAGTAACCGAAAGAGCGCGCATTTGAGAGAGTTAAGTAAACGACGAGGCAGGCATGTGCAACGAAAACTAACAGAAGGACAATTTCTTCTTTTTTACGCGAGGAGAGGAATAAGGAGAAGATTACTATTACGTTACTAGTCGAGCGTTTGTAAGATTACGTTTTGAGACATCGGAGCGACTTTATCAGTCGCTCAGTCAATGACAAGTACAGTAAAATCCGTGCAAATTCCGGCGCGTCATTCTTACTTTTTACGGGAACACATGACGCCGATAAGCATTTAATTCTCTGTGCTCTATGACAATCTCGAGCAATATTTCTAGGAGAATATCACACAACGAGCGAAAACTAAGTTTTGTGATAATAAAATTTCGAGTTCATCCATGCCGGAAGGAGTCAATAACCGGTTAAGCAATTCGCCTATTATGCGTATCAGAATCGCGCAATATTTCGCGATTCGCTGAACTTCCCGGATCGGAATGTATCCGCAAACGGAAGGAACGAAATTGTTTAAATTCCGCGGCTATAGATCAGTCCCGTAATTTGATTTAATGTAAAAACCGAAAGACACCGTAAACCGTGACGCGTTTTATTAAAAAAAAAAAAATTATAAAAAGGTAGTTCAAGAGAAATATACGCGTTCTGTCTTATTAATGTAACAAATTTAAAACAGCATAAAATTCTTGAATACAAATCAAACAGCAAATATAAAAAAAATAGAGCAGAGATACTGCTAGCATATTAATCTAGTGAAATAATTAAAAGAATATGAGTAAAATATATATATATATATATATATATGTTTACATATATAAAAAAAAATTAATATTTATGTGAATTATCATATAAAAAATATATTAATTACATAAAAGTTCGTAACAGGGAGGAAATCGAATCAGATTAGGTTAGCCACAATATTTGTTTAGAGAGAACAACACACACTCCGCGAACTCTTGTTCTCGGAAACTGGGACATCACCCTCGGGTCAAATCTTCGGACCCGAAACCGACGGAAGGACTCGTAATACTCGTTCGAGGCCGTCGGCGGATGAGCGCGCGAGCGGCACGAAGCGAGGATGGTTGTTAGTGGAGGCATTGAGCATGCATTAACAGTACTCCGAACAGGCCGGTGGTTCTCTGGTTCCCTGGTTTCTGCCGCGGCGTCCCCTTCTCATCCGCGAGGACGGTGTGTGCCCGGCTGGACACCAGGGGGAAAGGAATCCCCGGCTCGGTGCACGCGTCTCAGTCCACCGGGGAACTTCGTCAAAATTGCATCCCTCTGTTCCGATAGAGGTGCATCCTTCAGTTCGTAAGAGTGTCTCGGGTATTCTCGGTGAACACACTTTGAACTTCGAATTTGAGGAGTGCAACAACAACGTGAGATCGAAAGACACGCGGATCATGTGGAGAGTCCTGATCGCGGGATTTTGCACGGTGAGTCTGTCGAGGGTGGAATCGCATTCGATAACGAATGTCTCTTTATATAGAGATGTCTTGTCTCGCGCACTTGCGCCATTCAGTTTATACATGTTGAAGTATAGCCAGCAATCTTTATCGACATGAGGAACGGCTTTCGGACGACTCTTGCGGATAAATCAGACCGATCGTGGATGATGAACGACCGCTAGATTTCCATGTCATCTGTCCTCGGTGACTTATGTTTGTCGCGCGGCTTTGGAGGTTTGTTTGACACTGTACGTGGTGACAGTTTGTCACAAGATTTTAACGAATCTACGTAACACTGAGACGCGCGCGCATCAGCTTTATCAAAGGACTATCATCGCGTTTTTTTTCTATTGACTCTTGTCAAGCATGATAAAAATCACTTTAAAAAAAGAGACATCGGAAAATGTGTTACCAAAAATATTTAATTTAATTTTAGATCGTACTATTGGTTGCAGTTGTAATATCGAACTAAAAACCTGACATTATCGAAGTAACCAGTGAGATACAAAACAAACTTTATATTGTTTATACTATATATGTTTCATCTCGTTTTTATCTTTGAGCGTCATTTTAGTCTTTTGACATTTAATTCTACTTTTTACACGCTCCCAACTTATCTTTCTTATTTATTTACCTCAAGCTTGCCTCGTGCTTGTCGTTTTTTTTCACGTGATATTCTCCGCAATTTTGAAGCATCTGTCAATAATGACAACGTCAATTAATTTCCTGTTGGCGAAAGAGGGCATTGCGCGCGTGGCCGACCGTCCGGGAGATATCCTGTGGCGAGGAAGAGGTGATCGGTTTTCATTTTAACTGGGGCGCGGCGATTCCTCTCGCAGTGTTCCTTTTTGCAAGAAAAAAAAATCCTGACGCTCGACAAGAGAGCTCGGTGTGTATTTTTATATTACATTATTAAATCACATCGTGACGGCGCCGGCGCCGTCAAAAAATAATGCGTCATTTAATCTCAAGCGCTCGCTCCAAATCGATATCACATATTTTAATTTCTCAGATCGTTCGTCCGCTCTTTCTCACAAAGAGAAACGCACACGTGTAGACACACGCGTCGGTTTTACTAAAGAATAATTTAAAATGCACCCTATTAATACACGTGACGTTTGTGACAAAATACGATAACGGGCAATTTAAAGCGAGTTGCACGACCATAAAACGCGGCTATTGATACGTTTGAAATATTAATGGCTTCCCCTTTAAACGACGAAATAATTGAATTGTGTCGGACGTCTCCCCGCGGTGAATATGCGGCGACTAATTCTGGCGCAAATACTTCGTGCACGTGTGTACGAAAATACCGGGAGGATTACGCATATATCGGAGTACAATAACGTCATAATTTCTTCGTGTAGCTTTCGTACGTATATCTTGATCATCGTTTTCAACCGCGGTAGCTGCGATATCGTGTAACAAATAGCATGTACATACAATGAAAAACTTTCAGATATGATGGTTCTCGTTGAAATATATAATATATATACATATATATATATATATATATATATATATATCTCGCACGAGCGATGTATTTATTCTCGCGTCGTCGATCGCGAAGCATCTGCGCGCCGGGATCGAGTAATTCCCCGTCGCAAAGTTTCATTGAAATTTAATTGAAATACGCTCGATTTAAAGTTTAAATTAGAATTAAAATTAATCCGATTATAAGTGATTAAAATTCTAATTATGCGTACAATCGGATCGAGTTGCGGCGTTGTATTTCAAATAACGTTTAACCGACGATTGATTGCTTGTGACAGTAAAAGAAGAGATTATAGGTAAATATTGAAGGTGTCGCAGAAATTTCAAAAATACATACTTTACGATATATGTATATATATATTTCTGAGTATATAATTATTTCATTTCGTTTTCAAAAATTGAAACACGATTTTTCCTCTACTCGTGATATCACATCGCTCTGTTAGTTTTGTTTCTTCTTTTAATCACGTTGTTTTGCCATGCGTTCTCGGTCGCTGTAAACAAATTCTTCAACACGCGGCGACACATTCCGGGTCCAAACTCTCTGTGTTTCACATCTTCCAATTAAACGCGCTTTTATCTCACCAGATTCCATCTCAGCGGTTTATTTGAACGAATAGAGAACGCATCTCGCGCACCGAAAGATTTAACAGTACCGAATTGTTCCGGCGAGAGATACTGCGGTTGAACGAACTGAGCGTGACGCTAAAATGCTATTGGGAAAAAAAACGGGATTTATGAAGTCATAAAGAGAAGGTTTGCGGTTCTTTTCGAATGAAACCGAAAAAATGCCGGGTAGTGTCCAAACGGCAGCCAATCGCAGTTGCTTCGTCTCGCGTGGCGGATTTCAAACTGCGTTTGTCCCCTTTCCCGTTACGTCTTTTCCGCTCGTCTCTTAATGAAAAACGAAATCCTGATCGCGAATATAAACCGAGCGAGTTTATTAACCGCCTCGTTATCTCCGTGCAATAAATTACATGGCTCGTTCCATAAAACCGTGACCTTAATTCTAACGACGGAAGTTTTGTCGCAATTTCACGTAATGAAATGTAGTTGCTAAAATATAAATATTTGACCCGCGTGGTTTCCCTTTCTTTACACACACACACACACACATATATATATATATATATATATATATATATATATATATATATGT
>QVOA01014656.1:0-22955 GCA_014825685.1 Pseudomyrmex cubaensis
ATATATACAGTCATATATATATACAGCGATTTAGATAAACGGGACGCGAGGAATTTCGAAACTCGTGTTTCGAATTGCGAGACTTTATTCGAAACGTCTCTATTTTAAAACATGTTTGATGCAACGCGATCGTTAAATTGCTAATCGCGCGCAAAGACGCGCGGATAAGAATAATGATATAGAACGCGATCGACATACATATTGTACTATATGGTCTCGAGAGGAGAGAGAGAGAGAGAGAGAGAGAGAGAGCGACGAAGGATCTCTCGTTGTGATATATGTACATGTCACATTTCGTCTTTTTCTCGCGCGCGCGGAAACGGAATGTAATATACACGTTGTCCCTTTTCACGGAAACACGTTATCTCCTCCGTTATCGTTCCGCATCACCTTTCCGTCACGCACGGATTAGATAAGACGAAGGCAGGAAAGAAGATCGTGCGCGTTGACAACGCGCGCGATAAACAAAAAAGCAGCCTATGCTGTAACGTTCGTATATCGAAACACGCCAGGAGATACTACAACTGCGCGTTTTACGCTCGTGGCCGCCGCCCACACGTAACTTCCGCCGCGTTGTAGATCACAAATTACGAATTTCCGTCCTTCGTTTCTCGATTGTGGTGCCCGTTATCGCAAAGCAACGAGAACGTCTCGCTCCGATGTGTGCATGTACAAGCGCCCATTAGATGTAACAAATTTGTTTGCAATTTACACAGCACTACGCTTTGCACAAAACGAAACGCAAACGCAGAGATCAGAGTAAAAGTCCCAATTACTGACAGTGTCAATCGAAATTTAAGCAATTTTTAAAATATTGTTTACGTTTTAAATATTTGAAAACTACGTGTTGTGTTGTTAGAACAAATTTCAATAAAATTTTCAACAAATATAATTGTTGTTAAAGTGAATAAATAAAAATTAAAGCCAAAGTACTAATTTAGAAAATACCTTGAAGTTTTTAAAAAACATGCTTTTTTCCTGATCACGTCCGTTACTGAGAAAGTAAAAATACGTAAAAGATATTAAACGCCAAAAAAAAGAAACTTTACACGGAAAAGAAGCCTGTTGGTTGTCAATAATAGGACACTGAAAAAAAATGAAAAACATCAAAACGTCACTCCCTACGTATAATCTCGTAACTCGAAAATACAAATTTTAAAAGAGAGCAGTTTAAAGGTTTAAAATTTCATTTGTTTCTCTAGTTAAGGAATTCTTTGGTTTTTGTCTTTTTTGTAAATATTTGTTTTTTTTTTTTTTTGGTAACCATAGAGAACATGACTTTCCAAGTGTCACTATGCAATAAACTGAAAATCCCGTATGTGACACTTATGTAATTATACGTAAGGTGACGAATTGCGTATTTAATTAAATGTAATTGGAGTGTCCGCTTAACTCTTCAACTCTAGACGTGGGTCTCCCAGATCCACAATTGCGCATCGGCGTTCCTCGAAAAAATTAGTTTTTTTTGGAAACGTTCATAACTTTGAAACTACTAGAGATTATTTCAATTTGTTTTTTTTTTTTAACAAATTAAGAATTTGAAAGCTTGTACAGTTTCAAACTAATAATAAAATTTCTAGCCGATTGCTGGTTTTGCGAATAAATATATTTAAATATAATAAATAAATATATTTAAATATATTTATTTTTATCACTTGTGAAATTTCATTACTTGTTTTTTGTTGTTGTTGTTGTTGACGCAGAGTCGTTCACACTTTCGATTCAAAAAAACAAAATTGAAAAAAATATTGATTTTTCGCGGAGATATTCGATCTCAAAGTCGCGCGGGTCTCACAGACCCGGTCTGGCCACGAAGGGTTAATATGCCAGTATTTGGTTTTTTTACTATATCTTATATATATATATGTATATATATATATATTTTACTCTCTCTCTCTCTCTATATATATATATCTTATATATAAAGCATAATTACGAATCCAACTTGAGAATAGAAACACCAAGAATACATTGTAAAATATACATATTGCAAACATTTAATATCATTTGATATTCTACAACGTACGCAAGAAGCTGTGCTTTTGATATAATATGTAGCGCATACCGTTGTTCGAGCAGATATCGAGCGTTTGATGTAAAATCAATCATATAACATCGATTATCAACTGCGGTTAATTATAACACACTCGTCATCGAAGTGACTCACCCGTGACAATAAACGGTTAGATATACGCAATAACATCATTTCCGGTTGATTTGATTCATTTTATCGAACTCTTTTTTTAATTCGAAGATTTCTTTTTTTTGTGTCGAATCGTGTTTTCAACGTTTCATGTCATAAAAAAGAAATTAAAGAAACACCCTGATTATTCAAATGTATACTCGCGATAAATTTAAATTTGCATAGCAAAATTGTTTCTTTTGAAATGATGTAACGTTGATTTAACATTTCAACTTAATATAAAAACAGAATTAATAAATGACGATTTTGGAAAAAGCTGTTTTCGAAACAAACAACTTGTAGAAATGAAATATATATGCGTAATATATGTAAAATATATATATGTATAAAAAATATATGTAAAAAAATATACAAAATATATATATTTTATATATTTAATAAGTTTATTATAAAATATAATTTATTTATAAAATAATTTATTATAAAACATACATATGTATAATATGTAAGTTAATTTTAAAGATTTTTTTAATTTTACGCACGTGGCGGATGTGATCATAGCGCGTGCAATTCGAAAAAATTTCTTCTTTGGTTACTGCGACGATTGGCGAGGCGAGGGAAAATCGGAGACGCGTTTTTGCCGGCGCGTAACAAGACGCGGTGTCGTCAGTCAGTCGGTCGGACATTGTTATTATCATTGTCGGTGCGCGTGGGCGTGCATCGTCGTCCAAGGGCGATTTGAGAAGCGAAATCGCGCTTGATTAAACGTTAAAAGGAAGCGAACTCGTTGAGGATGTTTTATCAAATTACCAAAAAATGTCGAATTTAAAGAAACGCTCAATCATTTACGTGGCAACATTATGACGAATTAACTCTTTCTCTTGTTTTGCTCACGTCTTACTTATCTTTTCTAATAAAATTCTTCGAATATCTATAAAATAAAATCAAAATTTTATGACGCATTGATTACTTTGAAGATATACTCTCGATATTTAGCGAATTTGTTGAAATGTGTAATTATTTTGCGCAACCGCAATTGACATTTCATTTTTAACTTGTGTCCGTTGACTAATAAATGAATTTTTCCCGTGACGCCAATAACCTCATAAATATACGATACGAACACACGCGTTTGGTGGCCACCGCGCGATACCTTGTGCGTGCGTAAATGTCGCGCACTCTTTGCGTCTCTCATAGCGGAGAGAGCTCGTTGTCTCACGACGAAACGTCGTGTGTGGAGACGCGCGTTGTCATGAATAAATTCGCGAATTTGGACGCAATATGTCATTTCGTCGCGTTTTTTTCTTCGTGAGAGAAACGTAGACATATATACATGCAACACGCGGGTACATACGAGATCCTACGTACGTCAGCAGACGGAGATCGACAGACGCACTTCGTTCTCTCGTGTACCGTATTTCGCGGTCGATCACCCCGAGAGCTGCTGCTGCTACTGCTGCTGTTGCTGCTACTACCGCTGTGTTCGCTTGTGTGCCACAACGATAAAGGCGACGGCCGTCGCATGTTTTCGTCGCAACTGTCAAGAATAAGAATCAACCCATTCTCTCCATGGGAGGTACGACGAGGCGACGGACGACATAACACGAGACAACGCGCGCTCGTGAAATTCACTTGCAAAAGAGCGATAAAGCCACGAAACGCGTGACGTAAATCGCACGGCCCGTTTCTTTTTTTTTTCGATAAAATGTGCGACTTACGTCAGCGAGCGAGCGAGCGAGTGCGTAAGTATATATCGACGAAAGCACCACCGGAATCGCGCGAAATAACGGCAGCATCGATCGTGTACGCTACTGTGAAAAAAATCGAACTGTTCATCCGCAATTACCTATACAAACACTGACCGCGGAATAATAATGACGCTACATTGTTGAGGCAATAATATCGATAGTAAGTAATATCCGCATTTATAATTTAACGAACGGCTCGAACATCATTTTTGACGAAGAAACGGGGGGGAAAAAAAAGTAGAACGGCGACCTGAATCCGTTCCGTCGTTCTTCTTCGTCGCGATGCGCATCGAAAAAAAAGCGAAATTTCTTCGGATAATACCCCGATTCGCGTCATGGACAAAAGCAGCAACCGGACATGAATCAGCTATCACGCGCCATCTTCGGCTCGTATTCCAAAAAGTTTTTATTTTTCTGATGCTTCGAAGAAAAGTTTAACTTACGTCAAGTTCGTAAAATGTCGAGTGATTCAATATCCGAAAATAAACGTCATGTGAGAAACATTCCCGATGAGGAAGAAAAGCTATATAGTACATTGTAATAGATCTCCGCAAAATAAGAGACAAGATCAGAGAAAAATTGACAACTTGCACGTGTACGTCTGCTCCAAGTACAATTTTTCAAGTTTTGCGAAATTAAAAAAAAACATAGACTCGAGCAAAAACACACTTGATATACCAGACGCTCTCTTGCAAATTGTAATTTTTAATCTCGGATGCGATTTACATTCAATGCCATAAAAATAATATTAATGAGTTTTTTCAATGTTTGTACATTTAATATTTATCTATTAACATTTACATATCTAGATAAGAAATTTTTACGATAATGTAAAAAATACAACAAATTCACAAACAAATAAAAACAGGTCACTATCAATGCTTTTTATTGTTTCTCCTTCATATACAATTTTCGAATTAAGCGGATCATAAAAGTGGGTCTGTTTTATCGATAAAACTAAATTTTTTATGCACACTAATCTTTTTTTTGGCTGTATGGATTGACAAATCTTCTTTTACAATTAAAGTACATATAATAAAGGATTCGGTACGTCCAAATTTATATATTAAAATTAAAAAAAATTTTTTTTAACTCCAATTTGTTTTAAACTTCAATTTTTTCATTTTGTTAAATTGGATGTCTCATTGATCCTTCATCGTATGCACTTTAATTGTAGAAAAGGATTTGTCAATCTACACAGTCAAAAAACAGATTAATGTGCACAAAAAATTCAGTTTTATCGATAAAACAGACCTACTTTAGGATCCTTTTGAAGTTTTTCTAGTCTACTAGTAGACTTAATTGTTCCTCTTACTTTTTGTAATAGTCTTATGTCACCAATTGCAAACTAATGCTGTGCAAAACGCATCATTTTTCAATTTGAAGGAGGATTCCGCTGAAACACAAAAAACTACGAAAAAGCTGCATTTGACAAAATAAAACTCTCTTGTCGAGATCTGAATATTAAAGATACACACGTCTACGTGTTTTCTCGACGCAAGGACGAGCGGGCACATCCGCCAAGTTGCGGAAGCAGAAAAAAACAAAACAAAACAAAAAAAATTTAGCTCAATTACACATCCCGCAGTTTCCTGCTAGTAGTCGCGCGCTAGCGCAACTTGCGTTTCCGTACATACGTCGACGACTACCGAACGGCGTTTTGGAGGAGGGAGAGTCTTCGATAAAACACATTCGCGTTCTCTCAGTTGCCTCAGTGTTGCTTTACGGTGTTCGCGAGTACGAGCGAACGCATCGCGCAGTGACGTTGGCGGGGAGTGAAGCGTCCGTTTCTTGTTGCAGAAAATATAGCAGTCGTCGTCGAGTAGAAAAACAGACACGGTCGCTAGGAGAAACGGTAACGCGTGTCTGTGTGTATGTGCGAGGAGAAAAGGGAAGTAAGCGCGGTGAAGGATAGACGGAGACCCACAACTCGGGGAGGGAGCGACGATGGGCAGCGCTGCGGAAACGAGACGAAGCAAACGGGACGGGACGAAGAAAACGCCGTGAAACACGACGGGGACGAGAAACGCTGAGGCGACACAAACGGCCAATCGAAATCCTTTCTCGCCGCGCGGTAGAGTTGCTGCTCCGATTGCGTACGCGAACGCTTTGACCGGCTCGCTTTTCGGCTGGCGCTCCCAGATGGAGGTTAGGTGGCTTGTCGGTCGGTGATAACAACAGTGTATCACAGCGGCGACGGTGGATGATCGTCTCGTAGGACTTGAGAGAAAATAATCCAGTGTGTATTCGCCAGTGCGTGCGTGTGCGTGTCACGTTATTTGCGAGTGTCCCGACTTGCTCGTTTAAAACGCGTATTGTGCGTGCGCACGTTCACGTGCCGACGGTGTGCTGCTGTTCGTTTTTGCATCCACACACAAATAAATAATGTCAAGCAGTGTGTGCCACGCGCCCTTGCCAGCACGAATGGAAGCGTTCACCACGAGGCTCTGCCTGCGTGCGGTCGATCAGTATGAGCGGCTTCTGCAGACTCATTTCAACAAGGTACGTTGACAAAATAAAATAAAAAAATCAATCGCCGAATCTTCCCACTGGGGGTGGTGGGAAAGGGCTTGTCGCGTTTCGTTGAAAAACAAAAAAAAACTGTACAGTACTGACAACAACTTCACAATGTGACAACCTCTTTCTGAGTTTTAATTTTATCTAAAAAATTAATTTAATGAAAAACAATTTGTCGTAATTAAAACGTCGTTATGCATTTTGTGTCATGAAGGAAATGATAGCTCGTACATACACTGAAGATGGTTTAAAATAAAACCGAAACGTTTGTACACACACACACACACACAAAATTATTTGCGAAACACCTTGCTAATGGTTCATATTGCCCAATCAACATTTCGTAATTCCATCACAAACCCGAGGACTTTCCTATATACCGTTACAATTAAAAAAAAAAAAAAAAAAAAAAAAAAAGATGCGCAATTAAGAAACATGTCGATGCGACAAACCGCAATGGAATGTGAAATATGCGAGTGATGTTACGTTGAAGAAAACAAAGGTGTATCGCACGCAGCTGTGTCTATATGCTCTAGATTAGTGTGTAATCGATCGATGTGTGATAGTTGACGAAATGTTGTAAGTACCTACCGGGAAAACGTCGGGTTGCGTCGCGCCGGCACAACGTGCTCGCGCCGAGTCGTAATCGAGACGCGCGACGACGAGTGTTTCAAGATCCACCTCGGTGCTTTCCAACGGTAGATCGTTGACCCGTTGTGCACGCTTATCCCACTTATCGCACACAGTTCCGTGTGTACGCCACAATCTTGTTCAACGAACGTACATCATGTCCGAGAGTGTTCCGAAAACGGGCATTGATTTTTCTATTAAAAAAAAAAGAGAATAGAAATGATCGCAAACAATTGAAAAACTCGAGAAAGCGTCTCGAAAGCGCATCGATCGGTTGACATTTTGCGCAAAAGCTCTTTTTTATCCGATTAACAACGCGGTAAACGAGAGATACAACTCGCTACGGATTCAACCTTTCAAGGCGTGGGTCTCTCCCAGGCCCGCGTCGAAAATTGCGCGTCGGCGTTTCTAGAAAAAATTGAGTTCTTTTTAAACGGTTGTATCTTCGAAACTACAAGAGATGTTTTCAATTTATTTTTGTTTATCGACGCAGAATCGTTCAAACTTTTGATTTAAGAAAACAAAATTTAAAAAATATTGATTTTTCGCGGAGATATTCGAAGTCGCCGGATCTCACAGACCCGGTCTGGCCGGCTTATCATCTTTGAGATCTGGCCACCAGAAGAGTTAAATAATTGCGCGCGAAACGCACGATTGATGCAACAATCAAACAGTCAGCGGAGCTTGATGATGTCCTCGCGCGTTCTTTCGCGCGAAACTTTCCCCGAGCTTTCTTCTGGACACACCCACGCAATTGAAGTTTCTCCGAACTTGTCTTCTCATAGAAAATCTCACACGTTATCACACGAAAGGCGCAATGTTTTCTTTTATCGCGATAAAGAGAGAGCGACGGAGACCTTGAGACACCTACACACTCTCACGATACATCGAGAAAATAATGACAGTGAATTTTCCTATAATGATTCACGCGCGCTTCGGCCTATTACGCTGTCATCATCACGATGATATGTGTGCGCGGTACAATAAATGTGCACTTGCCGCATATTCTGCAATTTAACTTTACGATAGGAAAAAAAAAAAACACGAGCAGACTACCGATTATATCTTGTGCGATTCGACGAAATATTGTTAGTAGTTTTTGTGGTTTTAACAACAAGGTAATCGTCGAGGTATTGAATTGCTTCGCGTCGAACGACGAGGAATTGAACTCGCTGAACTCTCGATGCAAAAGATTTAATTGACGCGCGTCTGACAGGATGTCTGATAAAACATGTAAAACACTCGATTCTCAATTGCAGGTTGAAGGCAATTTAGTTCGAGTTTTGAGAAGCGCACTCGGCGCGCGAGATGCCTTCGAACGCGATTTCGCGATATACTTGCGCGAGCGATCGCTCGAGGCGCACGTTGACACAGTTTTCAGTAACACTTGTTACCGAGTCCCGTGTGCGCGCGGAATGCGAATACGAGTTTTTTTTTGTTTTGCTCGAGCCGGATTTGACTTTGGAAATGTTTTTTTTTTTTTTTTACATAAGAGCTTTGGAAAAGATATTGCAATCGTGTCACCGAGTAGTCGCGCGGTGATCGTAATTTAACAATCTACGAAAATGGAAGCTCGCAAGTAGCTCGGCAGTTGCACCTTTTGGCAAATAAAAGACAGATAAAAACCATTAAAAAAAAAAAACAAACAAACAATCGCGTGTATCGTCGAGAGAATACGAAAACGCGGCAAAGTTTTATTAAAACCGCATGTTTCTTGTCGTGCCGCAAATTATTGTGTGTGCAGTTTCCGCCGCAACATAATTCGAAATGACACGATGAATGGGAGAATAATTGGAATGCGTGTCGGCGCGATCAAATTTTAAACGAGAGGCAAGACTTGCCTCAACGTGTCGCGCGCAATTAAACATTCATTAATGTTCAATTTTCTTTTATTCAATGCAGTTTTTTTTTTGTTTTTTTTTTTTATGCGATCCGACTAGTTTTCTTACGTCGATTTACTTATCACCTGCTATCTACTTACTATATATACATATATGCGTTATCGAATCGCCGCAAAGAGCTGATACGAGAAAATCTATATGCAAAGATTATACAGTGATTTATCATATTAGATAAATACGTCATTCAATAATCCTCGCAACAGTTTGCGACAAATTGAAACACGTAATTTGCTACTTTAATTGAGACCATCTACTGGTTTTTTTTTAATTATCAATAATTTATCCCCGTGTGTAATCAGCTGTATTCTAATGTGAAGAAAAATAGTATATATCCGCACAGTCCGTTTTTTTACTCGCGCGCTCGATAGAAAAATATTATCATTTTAATTTCTCACAACGGAGGAGAGAGAGAGAGAGAGAGAAAGCAAAAACACAGATCGTTGTAATATAAAACGCGCATAAATTTTTTCCGACTTTTTTCTCAAGCGGAACTCGGTAGCTGCTCCGAGATTTATAAACAAACCTCTCCTCGGGATTTATAAATATATTCTGTCGCGTAATTATTTGTCATATCTCGTATCTCATTATTGAGAACCTTCGACATTTCGATCGCGTCGTCCCCCCGAGGCAATTGTAAAATCTCGGACTCTCGCGGCGACTGCGAGCAGCAGCGCGCGATGAAACTCGACTGACTATATAATATAACGTCACTGACGTCAATAGGTGATACTGCTTGAAACGCGATCGCGTTTATTTACGAAACGAACGATCGCGCTTCGAGATTTTTTTTTTTTTATGTTTTTTTTCTCTCGTTTCCGGAAGATAACTCCGCCGTTTGTCCTCGCTTGTGTTCTTATCCGGTCTCCGCGAGAAGACACTTTCGACAGCTGGCAATTGTCTGTTCGGGTCGGAAATGGTCCTCTCACGCGATTTCTCAAATATTTTCAGTCATCGAGAAGGCAAATCACGCCGGATAGATGCGAGTCGGCTTGGCACCGATAATTTCAAGGTCGAAATCACGGCCGAATTACGCGAGCGCGGACCTTGCCGCGAAAATTGAAATGAACAACGTACGTCGACGCAAAATCAAATATTCGCGTCGAAAAGCGCGATAACGCGATCTAGTGAATAACAATAATAAACATCCTTCGCGCGAGCGTTGCGCTGACAACGATAAAAAAAAAATAAAAAAAAAAAAAAATAGTGACAAGATAATTTTCGTCATATTTTGAAATTAATTAATGAAACGTCGTCAGAGATGTATTCTCTACGTCAATCGTTGCTTCAGATATTGTATATATATATATATCGAATTTGCATCGATACGTTCGATTGCGTTCCGGACGACTAAGATTTCGAGGTGCGCTCTCACAGCGTACACTGTCTGTCTCGGTTGGATTAAATTCTTAGTAGGCTTCTCTGGTTGCAGCCGTCGAGCAAGGAGCAAACGCGATTGAGCAATCATGATTCGACGACGAGCGGCAAGGACCATCGCCGGCAGAAGGATGGGTCTGGCAGCAGCAGCAGCAGCAGCAGCAGCAACAGCAACAGCAGCGGCAACAACAGCAGCAGCACCTACAGCGCCTTCCGTCATTGGCGACGGAGCACCTCGATGGGATCTCATCGTTCCAACAGCACCGGCTCCAGATCGTCATCAAATCCGCTCGCTAAACTGCCCAATGACCCAGCCACTCTTCGCAAGATGGAACATTTCCCCCTCGTCCTGTCCGACACCACGATGCCTGATGAAGATCTCTCCCTGAAATTCCTCGCCCTGGTGTGTGTCACACATTTGAAATTCATATTCATTCGTTGCATTCAACACTGTAGAAGATAACGCGATTTTACGAATTTGTTGTTGCAGAATGCTCTGGATCTCACAGCACCGGCCAGCGACGTGCTTCTGAAGAACCGACTCAAGTCTTGGTTCCAATTGTCGGGTCATCCGGACGGTTTTGCGCCTGCTGGACCTGGTACCGTCTGGAAGAGAAGAACAGGCGGCATTGAGAACACAGAGCGTGTGGTTTACGAGACTTTGAGCAAGGATGAAGCACTGCGAGATTGCATTCCAAGGTAGTTAAAAAAAAAAACCAAATTTTATATTTGCCTTTCGAGTTAAGACATGAAATGTGAACAACCCCACGTTGAGATCGCTTTTTCTGTTAGATACTATCGGGAGGTCGAATACAAAGGCGACACATTCATCGAGTTGCAAGATCTGCTGTTTGGTTTCACCGATCCTCACGTAATGGACATCAAGATGGGCACGCGCACCTTCCTCGAATCCGAGGTGTCCAAGACCACCGCCCGGCCGGATCTGTATCAAAAGATGATAGCCGTCGATCCGGACGCGCCGACTCAGCTCGAACATGAGCAACGCGCCGTGACCAAGTTGCGGTACATGCAGTTCCGCGAGCAGCAGAGCTCGACTTGCAGCCACGGTTTTCGCATCGAGGCGATGAAATTGCCGGGTTCACCGCCTATTACAGATCTCAAAAAGGTCAAGTCGCACGCGGAAGTGCTCAATACCATCAGGCAGTTTCTCGGCAAACGCGATGACACTCGACAGAAAATTCTCACGCGCCTCAGAAGTCTACGAGCCAAGATAGAGGAGTCCAACTATTTTCAGACTCATGAGGTACGATATATACATATAATATTTATGTAATATATAACATACATATATAATATTCATCCTCTAATCTCGATGATCTTTTTTCTCTACGTATCAACCGGCGTAAGATTCGTTTCGCGCGTTGAATCAGAAAAATGATTTCAATACACGGTAACGTTTTTCGCAGGTGATCGGCAGTAGTATTTTCATGATTTACGACAACGAAAAAGTAGGCGTTTGGCTGATAGATTTTGCGAAAACACGTGAGGTACCGGACGGACTTAAGCTGACACATAGGCGTCCTTGGGAAGAAGGCAATCACGAAGAAGGTTTTCTGTTTGGATTGGACAACTTGATTTCGACCATCGAAGAAGTTCGTCTTTCCTCGTGAATATTTGTTCGATGTTTATACATCGATGTTATCGGAACAGTTCAAACGGAACAGAGTTCAAAAACTTCCTTAGCACTACAAAAGGAACATTTGTCCTATATATAACAAGTAAAAACAAAAAAAAAAAAAAACAAAAAAAAACAATATGTGTATTCCATCGCATTTTTGTGTAATAATTTCCATTTTAGATGTAAGCGAGTATCAGTATCGGAAAAGCGGAAAACTATTATAGGATTATACAATTAAGAATTATCAACGCCGAAAAATAGATATACGTCAGTACTTTTGCTCATCTTCTGATTCTGTCGCGAGTTTCTGACATCTTTTTTTTTTTTTTTTTTTTTTTTTTTTAGAGGAGGGCCAGAGTTATGTGGGACTCCCTTCTCCTTCCTACAAGAACGAGGAGGTATACCCTAAAACCATGGTGGGTCTACACGACGCACTTGGCGGGGAGGTCCCGGAACCTTTGATAAGAACTCTACCTCCCCTCACGTCATTAAAGCTACTCGGGGGAAGTGTAACCTCCTCCCCACAGAGTTTCTGACACCTTCGCTGTCTTTATTTATCTCTCATTGATATTTAACACGGAAGACTGTTTTCTATATTGCATTTCGCGCGCATTTTTTTTTTTTTTTTTTTTTTTTTTTTTTTTTTTTTTTTTTTTTTTTTTTTTTTTTTTTTTTTTGACAAACCTCCAAGCGCATTGCTCTGTGTACAAATGCGTAATGTACAAAAGTAGCTTTTAAAATAGCCAATAAGCAATCTAATGCGTAAACTAGGTGAAACTTTATAAGGAAAGTGTTTACGTCGAATAATAATATAACATTCTTACTTTTTTTTAAGAGAGAGAAAGAGAGTGTGTGTGTGTGTGTGCTCGATTGTGTGCTTTGTAACTTTTCGTGTGTGTATGCATGTATGTTGTTTGTATGCATATAAATGTGTGCGTTTGAATCTATTGTCATTATCAGTAAATAAAATAGTCTTCAAATATTTCCATGCACATATTCTCACTTGCATTACATTAGCTTTCTTTCTTTTGTATCCTTGTATTTCATAAATGTATTGTATCATAAACGAGCTGATAGGATGATAAATATATATATATATATATATATACACAAAAATATAATAATTTTTATACGCACATCAATGGGAATAAAAAAAATGATATAAAATGAAGCTTAATAGAAATTAAAATGAGAATTTCGAAAACTTGGTGTTTCGCAAAAATAATGTACAACTTTATACACACATGGAAAAAAGAGATTTGCTAGAATAGCAAGAAATTCGTTGCTCTATGGCCAGCAAGAAAAATTTGCCAAACTTATTGAGATCTTGTGTTTTGCCAACAAAACAAAATTTTGTTGATGAAACAAAACAAAAACTTCAGACTCAACAAGTCTTCCATATAATAAGGCAAAACTTTTTCCGTGTACAACCGCACATATACATTTTATAGCTTAATATCGTCAGATCCATAAAAAGATTTATACAAAGTGCACAAAAGCGTTTTTTTTTTTTTTTTTTTTTAATTTTATCATATTGTTTAATTACTATTGTTTATCATATTGTTTAATCATATTGTTTATTTATCATATTATTTAATTTTATCACACTGTTTTTCTATTGTGAATTAACAATAAAAACGTGTTATCAAAAGAGAAAAAAGGAGAGAGAGAGATGAGTGGAAAAAATTTTATCGCTAGTTTGCGCGAAAAGAAAAAAATCAGATTAGAAATAATCAGTTTCGAACGATGAGAAGTGGCGATACACTACGAAGAATAGCAGAAGAACGACGCGACAAACAATAGCGATGCATCATATCATTGTCGCTAGCCAGATTAAGACAAAACATATTCGTAACGCTTCATGTTAAACAAATGAACGGCGGGCTTATAATGATTCAATCACATATAATTCTATAAAGTACATCGCGCACCAACGTATATTCATAACACGTTACGTCAGCAAGCGTTGCTTATATATATATAATATGTGCGTGGTACATACATACACGTGTGACGGACGGTGGGTCGGACGGTGAACTCGCTTTGAAAAATAAACAGCGCGAAAATCACGTAACGGCGGTTTTATGTGCGAAGAGACGCGCGATAGAGACGACACAAGTCGGTGATTCGTGCAAGCGAGGAAGAAACGTCGCGCGCTCGCGACGAGTAGAGGTGGAAACAAACCTGCGGATAGGTGTGTTATATCTCGCTACTACACCTGTGTGCGTCGCGCGTGTGTGTGTGTGGACATAGGTATGTAATCTGGTGTCGCGACGAGGTCTATAAACTTCGATACGCGCCCATGTGGTTCCACTCGTGTTCTTTCACGCGTTGCTAACAAGAGAGCCATCAGCGATAATGTCCAGTCCGCGCGAGTTCCCGTATCGTATAATAATTTCCGCGTGATTGCTCCGAGATAAATATCTGAGATTTATTATTGCGGACTTTGGATTTCGTTCTGTGACATCTTCCCGTTTTCTTCATCTTCCACGAACGCCGGCGAGTGTTTCGTTGAATACAAAAATTTGTGTTTGCACGCGATTTGTAAGAAGTGTTTAGAATCTCGCGAAAACACACAAATATTGTGACTAGTCCAATGTTCCGTTTGTATCTGTAAACTTAGTATAATAAACACACCTGATAACGACACGTGACGTCCTGTGTGTGTGCGCGCGCGCGCGCGCGAGGACGACGTCGCGCTCGTTCGCGCGAACATCGACACACCATGGCGACTTTTCGGGATTTCGAGAACGACTGGTCCATGCTCGGCTATGACACCGAGAGTTGGACGCTGAACGGTGAGTTGATATAATTATTAATTAAGTCATTCTAATAAAAGAAAATCCATGATATCTGAAATTCTTGGGAAAGTTTTGGAATTTATCGCTCGGGGATATGTCTGCTTATCTAGAGAAATTCATTGAAATGGTATTTTGATTACACTCGGAGGAGAATATTGGAAAATTTTTGTTTCGAGGTTTGACTAGTGAAAATACCGAATATATGAGTATATATTTATCTGAAAAAGAATATATATAATATATATAAATATATCATAAAAAGTCATACTTTACGTATATTTTTATGCCGTTCATAAATTGAAACAGGTCATATGTCAGTCAGTTTTTGAAGAAGGCCGATTGAGGTTTTGACAAAACGTTGTGCAATGTTTAGATATTACGCAAAGTGCGAATATATTGTTTGCTTATTATCGCCTTAAATGTTGCAAAAGCAGTAGAGCGCACAGCAGTTTCGTAACATTTAGAATTATTGATGAAAAAACCGATCAAAATCGGACGAATAAATCGATTTCACATACGTGTAAATCGTCATAAACTACCGCTTAAAAGTATTTGCTTGTTTGTATAACTCTTTGAATTTAAAAGACGGTACAATGGAATTTCATAGAATTTTGCAAAAATACGTAAGATATTTTACTTGTTTCTCTCTGAAGGATTTAATATATTTTTGAAGGATGGATATATTTTTTGGAAAAAATAAATATTTATTTCAGTGTGTAAAAAGTCCGATTTTAATATTTTTGTGTGATTTGCTTCCGAGCTATTTGTTACTCAAAAAATTGTTTTGAAAAAGACTTACTTTGCTTCGAAAGAGGCGTTCCATATGACGAGCATAGATTTTTTTCTGGAGGCACCTTTGAGATTTATAAAAAGTAATCTTTTTTGTTTTGTTTTGTTTCTTTTTTTTTTAAATAAAATTACTTTTTTAGCTAGATGTAATATTCATATTGAAAGAATGTAGAATCATTTAAAATCTATCTTCGCTAAGGATACCTGAAAAGTTATTTGTCTTTTAGTAGATAATAAATGTCGTAAGAAAATTCAATAAAAAATGTCGTAAGTTACGTAATGTCCACATTTCTGTATATTTATTTATGTATTAACACAACGATCTCGTAATATATTCACGGATAGTAGGATTTAGTTTACATTGACTTTCGAATAAGAGGTTTTTTGCACAAATATTTAATTCGGTGTCACGTTTTTTTTTAAGTAAAAAAAAACTTGAGAAATCGGAGGAGTCTTAAGAACATTTTATCGAAATCTAAATTTGTTTTTAAAGAAATGTATATAAAATAGATGTACCGTTTGTATGCGTTCAAAGTTCACGCCGCTCATTCCTGAGAGTTGCGCAACAACGTCGTCGCGCCAAAGTAAGAAAAATAGAAGTGCAGGAATTTATTGGACGGATCGACCCGTTAATGCCCGCTGGGGGCCCGCATCAGGCCTGCGGCCTGTAACTTTCTTTTCGATTAATAGAGGAAGATTGTATTACATTCGCGCAAAGAGAAATTTCACGCTGTAAATACCACGATGTGATCCACGTACGTCTGTTTCAATCAGAAAATTTATTTAAAAAAAACATTTTTATATTTGAGAAACATTTACAAACTGTATTTTTTATTGTGCAACTTAACGGAAATAAATTACGCGTCGTTCTCGACTACATTTTTCTCTTTTGCAAAAAATACGCCACTTCGAACTAAATCACACGAGAGAAAGAGTAGTTAGTTACTTTACTGCGCAGCGAAAAAATCGTCAAAGTGGATGAAACAAATTTGGATATTTATAAGGGTGTACACCCTTAAACAGTTATCTTATCGTGGCGTTTTTAAAAAAACCGCGCAACGAAAAGAAATCACTTTCTTAAACCTTACGCAGAATTACGTGAGCTCTCCTGTGATCAACATTCAGATTTATCCGCGTCAACACACGCACAGTTTTATTTTTGCCGCGCTTTGTCGCACATAAGAATAAAAAAAAAAAAGAAAAATATTCGATGACATTTTGTTTTACTGTCGTTTTTTTTTTAAGGCTGTTACAAATATTTGTTTCCTCTGTTTAAATCCAGTTATTTTGCGAAACGCGCGCACAACACACGAGTTGTCGTTTCTGCGGGGAACCTTGATGACATGCGAGATGCCTGTCACTTGTCGATCCACTTTTCCTCAATGGCTCGAATCCGCACTGAATGCACGTTGAATGCACGATCGCAATGATGACTCGACTTGTTCGCCTGGTGGATTTTCGAGTTACGATTGTGTGTGGAGTCACAGTAATTGACAAGTGAACGACAGCAACACTCGGTTCTTTCGTGCGACTAACGAACAGTGCAGTGGCACACAGTCGGAGATTCACGTCGTGATCGAATATCGAGAGTTTAAATTGCTTTTTTTTCTTTAGAATAGAAGAAAATTGCCAAGTTTCTTGTTGCCAGTCGCTGCGTTGCTTTGAATCGACTAGCTTCTTGTTTTGTCGTTGAATATTACCGAGCGATCGTTGTGGCCATCGGTCGAAGATGTTTCCTGATGAGTGACGATAGCAAGCGAGAGGATAAACGCATTCGAATAACGATGCGACAAGAAGATATTACAGTATCGGTGTAATAGCTTTGTTGTGCCAATTCGTTTATCGAAATAAAAAAAGATACACAGTAAAAAAGAAAATTAATTTTAGTTTGACTTCCTGGGATATGTAAAAAAATATTTAATTAACTTGTTTCATCATGTGTTACTTGTTGACAAGTTAGTAAATGTTAATCTTTTGTAGTCAGACGTGGGTTTCCCAGATCTACTCAGAAATTGCACATCGACGTTTCTAGAAAAACTTAGTTTTTTTTAAACGTTTATATCTTCGAAACTACTAGAGATTTTTTCAATTTGTTTCTTTTGATCGACGCAGAATTGTTCAAACTTTCGATTCAAAATAACAATATTGAAAAAATATTAATTTTTCGCGAAGATATTCGATCTTAAAGTCGCGTGGGTCTCAGAGATCCGGTCTAACTACTCGTCATTTTTGAAATCTGACCAGGAAGGTTAAGTAATTGACACAATACTTTATATTTTGACTTTAAGTGTGATGTAAAACATAAAATAATTAGAAACTACATGGAAGAATAGCTACAGTAATTTGTAAGAAATATACTTGAACAAAAACTACTTTTTGTTAGGTTTTTAGGAAACGTCTTAAATTTTAAACGTCTACATTTTAAATTATTGCTGTTCATTACCATCTTAGACCGTTGGGCTCTTTAGTTTTCTTTTTTCTACTTTTTGTGTTAAATTAACACATGACGATAATTATTTTAACTTTGATTCTAGTAAATTTGATTATTTTAAGATTTACTTTAACTTTTCTTGGAATGTGACTTTGAATTGACTTTGAGACATTAATTGAAGTAATTTTTTAAGCATTCACAATAATATTTTATTTTCAAGTGACATATACAAAAACAGTTAAGTCACGAAGTTGACACAAATCCAACACATGTTGTATGTTAATTTTACATTGGAGTAATAATCAAAACGGCATGACATACAAAAAATTGTGTTACTTCATTTTAACACATGGACGCACGATTTTTTTACTGTATATTACCTTATAAAAAAATCTGAAAAACGTTGAGTACTTTGAAATTCTTGTTACCTGGAGATAATTCGAGCGCAATGTCTGTACGTAATCAGAGAACTATCGAGAGAAGTTTTTTTTTCCAACATAGAAACGTGCGATGTTCGAAAATGTTCGAAAATGAAATAAAAAAGTGCAGTGTTTTCAAAAAAGTGTTTTCTCTCTCTCGTCGAGAATTGGAAAAGAAACATATCAAAACGCCCGCGCAATTTTTCTGCGGCGGAAACAATTTGGCGATCTTCTCGTCACGAGATAGGTCGTCGAGAGGTGAGAGATGACCCGGCACTCGCGGGTAAAAGCTCGGAGCTCGCGTGGCTGCGGGAATAGACGCGGGATAGATAGATCGGATCAGCGGTGGCGGTGTGAAATCGCCGTGATCGTTTTCTAACCGCAGAAACGGAAGACCGACTTTTCCGCGGCTCTCGCCGCGACGCTGGACGTGGCCAATGCACGCCGATAATTTACTTACAGTGGTCGCCATCGTTGATATAGGAATCAGCGGTTTCGAGGACAAATGAAATGGAAATGCGATTTACTCCTCCATAACACCTCTGGAGTTTTGTCGAAGAGGAAAAACCGGAGACCAAATCTGTCTTTTGCAGCTATACGATTATTCATTCCGCTCGATCGAGTCTGTAGTATCCTCCGAGCTGGAGGAAGTATGTAATTTCTGAGACACAAATCGAGTCAGGCTCTCGTATAAGTGGAATTCCATTGTGCTCCTTTCGTCTTCTCTCTCTATATCGCAATCCTAATCATTTGTCGATCCTGAGAACGCGCGGAGATCGGAAAGAGGAATCGGTAATTCCAATATAGCCACATCCGCATGCACACTCACGTATACGCACACAGACACACACTTTGTATTGGGTCAGAATAGTAATTTCTTCTAATAACAGGAAGCGCAATACGCTCTCGTATCTTCGCGAAGAAAGGTCACGTCTAACGAAGAAGAAGATCGGCGAGAGGAACTCTGCGAGAGAATCGCGAAAGTAGAGTACGTTCGATTCTGCCGGCAAGAAACGTTCCCTATCTATCTCCTGATTATATGTCATTAATAAGGCGTATCAAAACGCAAAAATGTCGAATAATTGCCTCGAAGAAAGACTCAAAATTTAAAGGTCTTTCTGTGTAAGTCAGAAATTTTTTTTTCTCTCTCTTTCTCTCTCTCTATTATATTAAAAATATAGACTTTCGAACACATGCGATCTCTGTGGAAGAGCCAGTAAGTATCGGGTAGCGAAACTTTTAACTTCCTATCTGGCAAAAACAACTTGGTGAAATATCCTTATCGATAATGATTGGAAACTCGCGCTCGCTCCGCAAACCGGAAGAGGATAACGTTTAATATCTTGCACGCGGTGAAATTAAACCCAGAACAACAATTTGGACTTTCGACGATAGGAATCGATGCGCGGAGACGGGTCAGTGACCATGTCAATTATGGATCATCCTATCGAGAAGCTAATACCATAATTAGAAGATTTCGCCTTTCTCCTAGAGTCAATACGAGATTGATGAAGGAAGCTCTACGTTTGAAAGACACATTTTTGTAACACGTACACTCGTAATATGTTAACATACAAGGATGTTTTTCGGGTTTGAACCGCGTTAGTGTCATTTTTATACCGACGTTTCGTGAACATTATAGCTCACTTCATCAGGGTTTAAAGAGCAACCTGATACTGACTGATACTCAAATATCAGACTCGTAATGTGTGCTGCGCTTAATCTAGAACTTATAGAGATTTGACAATGACAGAAATTTCTTATATGTAAAAGATACATAAAAGACATATATTTGTATGTACATATACAGTGTTCGCGTTACTTTCATCAGCAGCCAGTATTTTTCTCGTAAATGATAAAAAAAAAGTAAAAGAGAGAAAAGTTTTGCTATTTTTTTATAACAAACATGGTAGTGTACATTAATGTTTTTACATTTGCAATAATTTTTTTACATTTGCAATAATTTTCCAATAATTTTTTCGAGAAATAAAAAACTGATTCGAGTTTTTTAAATAAAACGTTATTTTTTGCATCGTGTAAAAATGTCACAACAGATTTAACAATGTCGTGACCTTTACCTACTGTGACCTTCGAGGTCATACGAGGAATAAAAAATAAATAATTCGAATACGTATATAAAGTGTAATGTGAAAACGAAGATAGTAATATATAGTGTGTCATTTGATATCGCGCATTGGTTACGAGAAAATCAAAACCGGTTTTCATAGAAGAACAATTAATTATCGTCGCAGCGATGAGTCCGAATATTCTTCGAACGATGTTCGAAGTTCTATGTATATAGGTATCGTCAACTGAGTGTCTTTTTTTTGCAAATCAACCAAACGAACGTCGCGCATGCGACAACCATTGATTATTTATAGACTTCGTTAGTTAATCGGCAGAGATAGTCCGCGATAACTCGCGGGTTATTAAGCGGACTTTCAAGGTACAGTGCAATCATACTGTACCGTTAACGCGCATGTGAAATTATACTTGCTGCCGCCGCGATAAAATTTTTTTTATCCAGATGGAAAATCAATCTTATAACACGCACGTGCGTGGAAACTGCGTGTCGAAGAAAAAACGAGTTTATTAAAAATAAGTTTATTAGTTTACCGCATTTTTTTTATAACCTGAGAAGTTTTATGATAGTCAGATCTCGATTAACTCTTCCCGAACTCCAAAAACCTAGCCTAGTATTTGGATAAATTGGATCTGTGAGATTCGATTTTAAAATTGAATCTCATTATTTCCGCGAAAAATCAATTTTTTCAAAAAAATTTTTTTAGTTTTTTTTTTTTTTTATCTAAAGTTCGAGCAATTCTGATGTTCATCAAAAAATTATTCTTTTTTGTTCTGCAGCACATTCTATGCATTCGTAAGAGCGATGCTCCTCACACCTCGGCCGTTTACAAATGCAACATATATACTGAGTTTTTCGGTCAACATTGCAAAATGCGCATCTTTTTCTTTTTTCTAATTTACAATCTACAGGATCATATTGTATTGTGTTTGACATTTCAATATCAAAAATATGGTGAATTAACAGCTTAAGATTTCTCCGCAGAGTTTGTGTCTGCATTTTCTGCTGGACAAAAGGCGTTAAAAGCGCCATAGTTAAATTTTGTATGTATTTCAACCTAATTAATGATTCATTTTCGACGTTTAGTTGATATAAAACGAAACTATTCACAACTGCATGGTCGAGCATTGCAAAAAATATCCTCAAGGGCCAACGGCGAGTTGCTCGTGCCGTGGAATAGTCATTACAGAGCTGGTCAAAAATAGCCGTTCCTCTCTTGTCAAAGGTGACAATCCGCCCGGTATCACGAACAGGCTCACTTAGCTTTCGAACATAGGAAGAAAAAATGGGCTCATTTGCTTCCGTTGTCACTTTTTCAACGTACGGAATCGCGTTGAACATGTAGGAAGTCGCAGAATCGTTAATCATTACGATTTTTATGCCATTATTTTGCGGCTTATTTTTTCCAATACATACTTTAAATGCACATCGACCGCAGAAGGGTACTAATTGTTCATCAATTGTGCAGAGTTGATGCGGCGAGTAGTATTTTTTGCAATTTTCGAGGAAACGTTCCCATATGTCTCGAATAGGCGTAAATTTGTCATTTGCCCGCCTCTCCCGACGAGTTCTTTGATCATCGAATCGAAGACAGGATAATATAAATTTAAACCTATTTCGTGACATTGTTGCCCGGTATATAGGTGATCCCAAATTTGACCACATCTCCGCAGTATTAGTGGAATTATCCTTGCTGGCGCCGGCAAAATAGAGAAGGCCTACAAATGCACGGAACTCCATCATAGTTAGGAAAGAATATGTCTTATCGGCGTCACGATATTCTGTTGCAGTTCTACTTCGAACAATTTGCTCATTTGTTTGTTTTAGAATTATTTCTAAAATGTCGTCGTTAAATAACTGGCCCCAAGCATCGATCGGCCTGGTAACACGCTCTGCTCCATTCTTCCCGTGGGGTAAATGTATCTTCGTACTTGAGCTGCCTTCGCTCCGTTGCTCGGGCGCACGAAGGCTCGATTTATGCCTGAAAATTTCCATAAACCGGAGAATTACAATATTTCGAAATCTCGCTCGCATAAGCTAGAAAAACCGTATGATAATCGTCCGAAAGTAAATATTTGGTGTACACTTCTTGCTCGAAACTCTTCGATGTTGCGAAGGTTGACGATGTTTACCGCCGAGAGAGAATTAGAGAATAATTATTCGAAATTATATGAGAAATCCAATTATTCTCCGTGAGACTGTCCGCGCGTGATAACAATCATATAAGTCACATAAAGACCCGAAAAAGATTCGTGAGCACGATTTTCCGCGATCCGAAACAGCTGATTTGCTCGAGAATAGAATTAAATCAATAGAATTTTGAATTTAAATTTCAATTTTAAGTCCCGATATAATATCCCGTTCCGAGACATTGCCAAAATCCGAACATTAAAGATAACAACAGTTATCTTTAATGTAATATAATGTTACTTTTGAAATTTAAAATCGTAACTGCTAATATGTTAGTATTAATTTATTAA
>QVOA01014658.1:0-10966 GCA_014825685.1 Pseudomyrmex cubaensis
ATATATAATATATGTGTATAATAGTTACACAAATTTTGTTGGCATATAATCAGTTATGAAATTTTAAATAAATATTTTGTGGACACACACACTCCACGTTGGCGTATAATATTTCCCTTTAATTTCAAGAAATGTGCAATATTTGATTCAGCACGCTTGAATCAATTGGAAGGCGGTTTACATCGTGTGATGACGGAACACTTTCGGCATATGAACATCTGAGCCGCTGTGTGTACACACGGAGTGACGCTGCTCAGCATATATTTGCACCGCTTCAATACATAACCGCTCTTGTACCGGCAGTGCGCGGTAGTCGTGTTTATATCGTAAACATTCGCCGCGACCCACGTCGTATTAATAATATTCGGATCGCTGCTCGGAGTCGAGCGCCCGATCGGGGCCGCTCCTCTCGGTCGTAACCCTTTCATGCCAGTCGAGCTTGTAATCCGTCGCGCGTGTGTGTTGGAGTTATTGCATCTACAACACCGTTGGATTTAGACGACGAAATCAGCCACGCGAAGGAGGGCGCACCTACCGAAAATTGTCTGTGCAATCGCGATAATCGTTCCGAAAGAAGCGGCGACGTGACGCCGATGTAATTGAACGTTACGCGAAATCAATTTCGAGCAAGGTCGATGTGACGAAGACAGAAAAAAAAAAAAAAAAAATACTTTTCGATTCTGCAAAACAACGTGCGTTTGAGGTTTAATTACGAAGTATCGAGGTCTTAATCTTCTTACGCATATTACAGAGCGTTTTATGTTAGTTCTTGCAGCGTGGCGGCGCGATTGACATAATTTCACAGCGGCCTTCTGTACGTTCTCAAGGCGTGTTCGTTCGCACGATTCGCGCGGTAGATTTCTTTCACGTTCACGCTTCGCCAGTCGCACAATGCGAGAATTTCATCGACTTTATCGTCGATGTGCACTAACTTACGAGTTAATTGTACAACCGACCGAGCGCGCGGCCGCGACTTCGCTCATGCGAAACGGTCATTGTCACTGACGTAACAGTCGGCTTGCATAACGAGCGTTTCGCGCTCGAGGGGTTGCGAGACCTTTGCGCGCGTAGAAAAGTCTGCGAATTATTGCAACGGTGAAAATTGAACCGCCCACCGGGTCAATTGGTCAGTCATCTATTTCACGTGCAATTTTGCGTGCGACAGCAAAAATATAAAATATTTCATATGCCTTGCAACTTTATTGTTTGCTGAATGCAATAAATTTCACAAGAAATTCAATATCATCTTAGGAATTTGAAACGAGAAGTTTTTTTTTTTCGATGCCCGTGCATAGAAACAAATTTTCCACATGAATCGTCACCCTCGGCACGCGAAACAACCCTGAGAAAACAGGGAGGACCAGCGCGGCGGACGCTAATGAAAGCAGCTAATTAAAATTAAATTAGGATTAATTAGGGATCCGGACTCGTCGAACGCGAAATTAATTTCTCGTCGGAGTTTCGGGGATCATCGGGAAGGGGGTTTCGTATTTTCCCCCGATGGCAGAAAGCAGCCACCAGTATTGCCTAGGGGGGTGAGAGAAACAATATTTGTTACACTCCAGAACTGAAAATCCTTTTTCATGTAATAACTGCGCAACAAGCGGAAAAAGCTAAAACTGTCAAGTTTAAAGAACGTTGTTTATTAACTTTTTGTTTAGAGTAAAGACAAACTCTTTAAAAAAGCTAGAAGAGAATTAAAATAATTTAAACTGTTCGCTAAAAATTATAATCACATGAATTTTTAAATGACATTCTTGGCCGCGGCAAATAGATTTCAGAGAATCACTCAGTCGCTTCCGAACACTGTACACTATTTGTTTTTAAAACTAACCGGAAGTCCGCTGTGTAAATAGAGGAAGTGACGAAGTGCGGCGAAAGAGAGAGGTCAGAAAGAAGGGAGGTGAGAGAAAGAAAGAGAGAGAGATGAACAACGCGCGTTGCTCCTACCGAGCATAATTCGAATGGCCGCTCGTGGTACATACATATATATGTATGTCCGATCTGATTGCATGCCGCAACGGTATTAATCATACAAGGTTGACGTACCCTCGCCCCTTCGGTTCGCGTTATTTACCTCCTTTCAACCCCCTGCCGTTGGAGGGTCCAACGCAGAGATCGTACCTATAACTGTGAGGCGCTGCGGAGGGTTGCTTGTGTCCGTTGCGTGCGCGATGTGTACGTGCAGGTGTGTGCAAGACGGCGGACAGATCCCTGACACGATCGCGATGTGGAATTCTCATAAAAAATACTCCGGGATTAATTAAAAAATGCCACGTCGCGGTGGCCGCGATAAAAATGGATGACGTCGGCCGATGGAGTTGGGGATCGTTCCGAAGGAAGATTGCGCGGTGAGGGGTGGAGAGAGGCGCACGGGCGCCGAGGATTATGTGGGTCGGAAGATTGTATTTAAGTTCTTCCTGGAGGCGCGCTAATCGATCTCTCCGTCCTTGTTTCTTTCTTACCTCGGCCTCTCTTCGGCCGAGCGACGCGTTTCGATCCCACGACACCCGCCGCTTTATGACGGATTTGAGATACTTTGTTATTTTAGTTTGTGTGCGCGCGCGTGTACGTGTGACTATATTGATTTTACACGCGGATCGTAAATTGCCTCAGTGTTCTCGAGCTTTTTAGTTTTTAGCATACTTAAGCGGATCTTACTCATCTGAAGAGATACTTGAATTAGGAAGATAATGGTTTTCTTCAAGTTCTTCGTTCGGGATTTTGGTTGAAAACACGGTTGAGAAAATATCTCTATTACACAATGTGAAGTTTTGCTCTTGAAGGGTCCCTCGTAATCGTTGAATCGTGAGAGATCGACGACCGTGATTTCGGGACGTAGTAGTGAAACCCGAGAAGAGCAAAGTAAACGAGGCATTGATCCGGCCAATATCGTTCCGGATATTTGGACGGGGATCTATGCGAGATCTATTGCAACACCAGTATGCATTTGAAGCCACACAAAACGTTTCTATTCATCGGCATAGTCGCTTCTTTGTTCTAACCGCTCTGGTTATATGTCGTTTCCGCTTCTTCTCCTCCTCCTCCGTTTTTTTTTTTTTTGCTTCTTTGAGGGTGACGCGTAAAAACACCCTACCGGAGCCCTAATGTTCGCCCACGTACAGACCTTTAATGGACGTGTCCTGGTTAACGCCACGTCAACGTCTCGGTTCGTTCTTCCGACCCTTTAACGGACGGAGAGGGGACGTAAAAGACATTTCCTATAGCGAAAGTAACTCGACCGGATCTAATCTACTACTATATCGTCCGTACTTCATTAAGGGCCATTTCTAGTGACGCGGAAAGATCCGCGATTTACTTGCCCTGGATCGCATTTGTCTCGTTCGTCGCTTTGAAAACGCCCCGATTTCTCCGCCGCCTAATGGTCCGTCGATCGATGTCGCTGACGACAGGCATTTTATGTATCAGCCGAGTGGCGAATTAATTGTCTTTTTCTTCGGTCGCGACGGCTTTGATTAGTTTTTTCTTTGCCGATGTATAAAATAAACTTACAAAGGATGTGTAAAACGAAAGGAGAGTCTCGCGGGGAGGGACGCGGGAAATAAAGAATATTTTCGAGAATCCGTTTGCGTCGCTTTTCAAGACGAGAGGCGATTTACACCGCGGAAAATAAAGATTTAGACAAACGGAATAAATCAAGCGCGTTTTATCGGCGCGTCGCGATCACTTTTAAAAGATTTGCAAGTGGAAACTGGATTCCCTTAGCGAAATTTCCTCGGTTGTGTGTGCATTGCGATTGAGCGAGAGAAGAGAAGGGAGAGCCAAAGAGGAACAAAACCGTAACTTTGTTCTCATCGGGAGAGAAGTTGGTGCTTCTCTGGAGATCGAGTCGAGTTGATGCGGTTAACGAACTGTACAAGCCGCGCAATGAACGAAATAAGGGAAGGCAAGCTATTTTTCCAGCTCGGCGACGGGGAGGTGAGGAACGGAGGGTGGAATCGATCGATCGCAAGGAGAGATTGATCCGGAGGCCGGAGCGAGTCGGGGGATTTTCTTTCGTCGAGCTCTCGTTATTATTCACAGTAGACAACGATCTCGAATCCGCGGCGCGGTTTAAAGACTCTTTTAAGTTTTCATTTGTTGGTCCCGGCGAAACTTAATTATCGACGACGTTGAGAAGAACGCGTTGGCGCGTCTTTCTGCGCGTAAATCATCGGCCGATCGACGCGGAGAAAAAGACACGCTTTGCCACTCACGCCTCGGGTCCCCGCGGGCTTCCTACAAATTCATTTTTCGAGTCCGGAGCCCGCGGCACGGAACGTTTTAATGGCCTCTAAATAACGACCTCGCTCGTGCCATCGTTCGTCTTCTCGTACCGCTTGCTGCATGTTAGTGGCAACGAGTTTGATTTGTATACGAATACTGAAAGCTTCGAAATTAACGATAATTAAAACAGTTTTTCTTGCTCTCTTGGTGTCGTTTCTATTTATTTGTCTGTGAAAAAAGTGGAAATTAAAATTTCTAAAAATACTTCGAAGAAGTTTTCGAGTTGAAATCGTCGCACAACATTCGGAAAAACACAGAGACACTTGACATTTTTCGAGAGAAAGAGCGTTTTCGAAGAGATCCTGTGACCGATGTCGAGATCGGCAAGAGAAAAAGAAAAAGAGAGAGAAAGTAACAGAAATCTAGGAAGTGCATATGCATGAAAACCGTTAATGCGCTTCACTGTGTGCTCATCTTCCCTGCCTTCCCCTTTCCTACCCTTTGCTCGCAGCGAAACGTCAATCCAAGCGAGATCCCGTGAACATGACGAGCTGGAAAAAAGCCGACCATTATTTACGCCATTTCGATGCTTAACGTCGCGCCCTACGGCCCCCTATTTACTTGGAAGTGGGTGGCGCTGACGTATATCCCGACGTCACCTTTGCGCCGTCGTATAATCCGTCGGTTAATTTCATTTCGCCCGACGTGTAATTATGTCCAACGCGGGACTGGCATACGAAGTCTCAACGTGAGTAACTGATAACCGAACGCGAGCTTTTGAGTATCCGCGGAAGGACTCTAATGGCTTTTTGATTTAATTCGAGAGAAATATTTTATGGGCGTATTACTATTTTTGAAAAAGAAATTTTGTTTTCTGTCAAAAAATTGCAGAATCATCATGGCATCTCGTGCTATCTGTAGCTTTTGTGAATTGCAGAAGTGAAACTTTGTGATCTTTACTTTTAAAGTTTTGAATCCAATTTTTTTTAAGGCAATTTGTTTTGATAATTAAAATACGAGATTTTTTTAATTTTCTATTTTTCTCTCTTCAACTTTTTTGCATCACAGAAACTCCGTTTCTCAGTTCCGAACAATTCCGAAAGTCATAACTCTTTTTCAGTTTGCAATTTAACATCTGTACTTGAAGAATTGCGCGCTAGTTCTGATATAAAGTACAGAATGTGTACAAAGAATGGACTCGGTGCACGCGCGCGGAGAGAAATAACACACGGCCCCGTCTTCCTCAATGATTATTTCAACTATCGTGTGGCACGGATAAAAGTTCCCATTCTTTTCTATCGGATCTTTCCTCTCTTCTTTCTCCTTTCCTCGCGCTCTCCGATCGCGCTTCTACGACGCGATGAATGTCTCGCGTCCAACGACATCTTCTCACGGCATCTCGCGACCGTCTTCGATGTGCGCGTTTCGATCGCGTGAAGGCTAAGACAAATAGACGCGAATCATGAAACACATAGACGTCATTGTTTATTGCGAGTTGTTAGCTTCTATTGGCTGCGACGCGTTCTAGAAAAAAATAAACAATAATAACGTTCGATGAGATGATCGCAGCTATTTTAGTAGAGAATTACATAAATATCACGACATAGTTTTTGATAAAAGTGAAGAATGTGCCACTACTAAAACACACCGATCTATAATTTTTAAGATTGTATCGACTTTGAAATAAATAACACGTCGCGGTTTTTATTTTGAGTAACGCAGTTTTATTCTGCGATAAAAACATAATTTAAAAGTCTTACGTCAAACCCGATTGTTACTTTTATGCTACCTATTTCCTTTCAAGTGACAGATTGTACGTGCCTAACGGATTTTTCAAGTGAAACGGTTTGTACGTCGTGTCTTTCCCATGACGAGGAGAAATCTGGTAAACGCGAGTCTTTAGAGAGGAAACGAGACTAATTTGTCGCGAAGGTCAGCGGGCTTACTACGTGTCTCCTTCGTTTCCCTGATTTGTCGTAACCTCGCACACGTTTCGCGCGACGGAAAAATTCCCACGTGATGTTTTCCTCGTTTCCACTCGCGCTCGTTAAGTTTCGCACGCGAGCAAACTCGCGCGGCGCAGTGTTTTTCCGCGAAAATCGAGAAATTTAAAGAAACGCGTTGGAAACGCGTTGTGCCATGTGAAACGATTCGCGTTTAAATCGTACAAGTTTGTAATCGCGCGAACACCATAAAAGCCTTTATCTTTCCGCCACTATTTTTTCCACTTTAGAAAAAGGAAGAAAAAAAAAGATGCGTGTTTCATATTCAACGATAATTTCATCTTTCTCGAAATCCGAGAATGTGTTCGCAACCGAAGTAAAAAAACGAGAAATCTTTGAAAGCTCCCAACAAAAATAATCGGATAGTAGATTTTATCGACCGCAAGAAACTATATTTATTAATAATTGAACAACCTTTTTTCCTCGTGCGAGCGAACTTCGAACTCGCGCGCGCGTAATCCGAAAAGAATGTAGAACGGATGAGATTCGAGATGGGAAAAAAAACTTCGCACGAAGAAAAATGTACCGGTTTCGACGGTGGAACGAATGTAGCGAGACGAACGAACGATCTCCCGTCGTTAAACGGGATATAAAGATCGGCGGTTCGGTGATCGATAATACTTTGCGACATTCCGCGGTTTTCTGTGCTGCTGCCAATTATTAATCGGAGAACTTTCTCGTGGAGAGGAACTTCTTGTTCGGCGCGATCGCGTCGAGAAACGTGCACGCGGCGAGTTCCGCGCGTACATACGCATACCCGAACCATTAATTACAACTCATTAAGAGGAGCAACCGCCATCTGTCCCGGCCGACTGTGAATCACTCTTAATCATTTCATCTAGAGTCAGCGCGCGGGGTGACCCTCGCAGTTACATCCTCTCCGTCTCTTCCTTTCTCTTTTTCCGTCGCTCTTTGAAAACATTCTTGTTGGTTTTTTTTTTCTACTTCTTTTCTGAAAAAAACATTCCTATAAACATACGGACGTTTGATTAGACATGCGGAATAAAATATCCTCTTGTCTACTTGCAAGTAACAAGACCACTTCTGTATTTCAAGATAAATTTCTTTAATGGTAATATCAGCGTGTGGTGAAAGAAAAACATAGATAAAAAATAATAACGAAGTCGGCTCGAAATGTGCGTAGATTAGTTTTTATCGTGGTTTTTCTCGGACTTTGCATTGATTTCGATTACTTTACATCTGTGTCATTATCATTTGCGCATATACATGTGTGCAATTTATATTTAGTTCTCGACCGCCGTATCTGTTCATCTCTCCACCTTGCGTTCTTCTTCTCTTCTTCTTCTTCTCCCCTTCACCCGTTGAACTCGAATCGGCTACCAACCTACACGTGCAAATCGAGCTCGCGAACGGACGATTCGTCTGTTGGATCGTACAACCGAAGCGGATCTCTCTCTTACTTTCTCTTTCTTGCAACAGCCTCCTCCTCTTTCTCGGCGAGCGGTAATCGCGGCTATTTTTAGGAGAGCGATCGCAGGATCGCGCGAGAGACCCGATTATCCTTACCTTGACGTGCACCTGCCTATCATAACGCGTTAGCCCGCGGATTAATGGATACGCCGCGCACTTTTACGGCCGTGAAACATGACGCGCATTACGCGCTACTTACTTTGTACCGACGCGCCACATGGCGCGTACGTACTACACGCTGGAATCGGGTTCTGCCGATTATCCTTAACAAAGAACTCGGGTTGTACGCGCGCGCGGCACCGGCGCGTAATTCATCGTCGTGGTCGTCGAGAAACCGCACTTTCCCAGCAAAACGCTTCTCCTCTCTCACACCTGTGCGTGTTATTCCGAAAGTAATCGGACACCGCCCATCTCATGCAATTTAACTGCGAGAATTATTCATTACGCGGGAATAGCTCGCGTAGGGGTCGCGAGAGAAGAGACTTGAAAAATGCGATCTGATATGACGTATATCGAATTAATTGATATATACATACATATATATATGTATATACATACACACACACACAAAATATATTTGCAAACAGATTTAACAAACGTTAAATATTTATGTAGCAAACAGATGTTATTTAGATTTAAAAGAGCGTAACAGGGAAAGGTGTTTAATATATTATATTTTTTATAATAAAAACTGACGTGAAATTATATAAAATATTCATCAAGAGATCAAAAAATGTTGCATAATAGCAGACCAATAAATACGTACATATATTTTTTATCACTGCTCTCTTGTCCCATTTGCGTTTCGTCGACTTCATAATGCGAGTGTAAAAGTGCATTGAGCCATTTAGTTCGCAATAACTTTTTGCGAGTATATTATGCAATTATTAATTCCACAAGCGAGTGGTGGTTGTGCTTAATGAACCCAGCAGTCAGTGCGGTGCATTCACTCGAAAATCAATTTTATCGCGTGGTTGCTCGATGGACGAAAACTGCGTTTGGACGCGCGGCTTTTTATCCACGTGTGCCGCGTACATACATTTTGCAACTAAACGCAACCAATATGACGCTAATTGTAAATAACTCTCTCATCCCGCGAAGATAAAATAACGCGTAAAAATTTGATAAACAAAAAAAACTCTGAACTCGTGTCATTGTTAAAGTTTATTTCCTCCAACTGAAACCGCGTCTTCTCGAAAAATTCACTGGCAGCAGCAGCAGCAACAACAACGGTCGAACAATTTCCGATACAATCCGCGTACAAAATTCCAAGTTGAGAGTTTCTGAGGTCGTGCGGCGGGATAAAAAGAAAACGAGCAATGCGATGCGAGAGTCTGCCGACGCACGCGGAGCGACCGTGACTGAGAGAGAAGGGGCGAAGAGGGTGGGGTGGAGGGGAGAGAGGGAAGAGGATCCCGACCTCTAACCATAATCTAGCATTATGTCGAGTGGTCTCTCTACGCTCGGAAGAAGCGCTTCGGAACGAGTTTGTTCGTTTCGGCGGATTATCCTGGGCTCGCGCGCGCGCGCGCGCGTCGGGACCGCGTACAAAGAGCGAGCGGAGCATATTTTCACGGTTAAAATTCACGGCCGGGAATCTACGCGGGGCGCGACGTTACCGCGTCGGCTTTACCGTGTATTCGTTTAATCTATTCAACCGGCCGGTAGATGTTGATGCAAATGGCGGGAGTGAAAAACGTCGGGGATTCCATACGGAGATCGAGAGAGGGACGCGAGAACAGCCGAACGTTAATGAATTCTCAAGCGGATATGTGTATTTTTTTAGGCGCTCCCATCATCCGTGTTTGTCCGGCACCTGTCATTTGCCAAGTAGTAAAGCGAGCCATTTCTTCCGCCTTTCTCTTGCTAATTTGTCAGACGTGTACTCGTTTTAGGATCTCTACTGTTTGTCGCGCGAAGACAGATTCTCTCATTACACGTTCGTTTATATCTTATTGTCTTTGTCAATTTTTTTTCTACTCGATATATGAAGTTATTGGTTTTTAGATTTCACTCCGAGTGATACAGTTGACATCACATTGCATATTTATTAAAAACTTCTTTTATATTTAAAGACACCGACTTTCTCTGAGATGTTTTGTGTAACATTTGTATATGTGACAGATTGAAAATGATTCAAATTGAAGCATATCATTTATTACATTTTGTAACAACGCGAAAAATCAATATCGCACGGACGTTGCTAGCTCGTTATTAGTCTTTTTTCAAATGTTCTCTTATTATCTGTTTTAAGTGATTGTATCGATTTCTACACGAGCATTATTGCATCGTTTGCAATAATGCTGTTGTCTTTTGTTGACACTGCAATTCCAGGACATGAAACTGATCTCTCTCTGTCCCTTGTGTTGCCTTCTTCTCTCTCTCTTTCTCTTTCATTTTCTCGCTCGATGTGGCTTCCTTAAACACAGTCCAGTTCGGAATATCGCGTTCCTTCGGGCAATTTTCGAGTGATATTTGATAGCCGGGAAATCGTACGATCGTTCTCCCTCCCCCCCCCGGCAAATTCACTCAGGGAGAGAGACAGGAAGGAGAGCTTCTATATACGAAATATTACGCCCAGTGTCGGTTAAATAACGCGCGCGACGACAAACTTCGAATGAAGTTCAGCAATTTCTTTTATGCAATCGAATCGGAGGTAAATCCCGTGAGCGTGTGGTATAACTCCGTCGAACAACGTCGTATCGGCGTGGATGATTCGCGCAACGCGGACGGAATTCTTATCGGGATTTAGCGTGGCTGCAAAACGATCCGAGGCGCGATTAAATTGAAAGTGGATCGATTTAATTACGACGGGTATAAATTAGATAGCGAAACGGAACTCTCTCTGTGAGTGAAGAGTGCGGTATAACAAAGTTACACATTTTATACTTTAACAGAGAGTCGGATATCGAAGCGTCGACGCGATCGTCATATATAACATTCGCAGCAATAATTAATAATGTGAAGTAAAACGCGCATTAAATGAATTTTCTCTCTTTCTCTTATTACCGAATTTCTCTTTTGTTTTGTCAGAAATGAATATGTTAGAATGGTAATCACTTCTCGAGGTTCTCTCGAATCTACTAGTTTTACCGGTTTAATGGAGTTTGCGAAACTATATGTTTATTCACGTGCGTGTTTGTTTTATCGTTCATTTTCGAATCCATCCGAAATCGTTCAAATTGAACTCTTTGAGATCCCAAATTGAAATGTCGAACATTTTAATATTTTTATTTTCGATGACTTTCGGAATCGATAATTTCACTGCTACCTGACAAGAGTATTATGTACGAGTATAATGAGTA
>QVOA01014659.1:0-14959 GCA_014825685.1 Pseudomyrmex cubaensis
TTAGTAGTCTCTTCAAAAAAAATTCTCAAAAAAGTGCTTTTTTTAGACCCATTATCCTTTACCCCCCCCCCCCTTAAATAACTGCGCGCGCGCGGAAGGAGCAAATCCGCGATTTAATCGCGAATGTCGGATTGTATATTAATTTCCATAATTATTACCGTTTCGCTCTTATTCTCATCTGAAATCTTCGTAATTACATTTTCACAAGCGGAATATTGTATTTCGATCAAATAACGTTCGCAAATAAATTTCACGCGATTGATATTATTAATCTTCGTAATTACCGCGCGCGCGAATGTCGTGTTGTCGTTTTTCCTCGCCGTATGTAGTTTCTCTCTCTCTGAAATTAATACTAAATTTTCCGCGCCACTAAAACTAACTTTGGACGTGTATATCGAGCGCAGATAGAGCGCGAGTGTGTGACATACAAACCGCGAATATAAAGTTTATATACTCGCGCGGCGTATTCGAGCGCGGTTCTCAGCAGCCGGACAACCACTCGGGTGCAAAACGGGCGCGAAGAACTTAACGCGAGAATCTGTCGTTTCACACATGGCGTGCCCCCGTTTTTTTTTCTCCGCTCCGAGCGTGTATGTCACACGTGGCCACTTGTGTGCATTTTCTCTTACCCCCCTCTTTTCCTCACCTCCACCTCTCACCTGTGCGCCCGGCATTACCTCATTTCGCATTATCGTATTTCTCTTGTAGCACTGTAGAGTAGAACATTGATTCACTATTACGGTAGCGTATAATTCCGAACCGGAAACGGGACGGGAACCCGCGCCGTGACGCTCTCTCGTGTTAATTTTAACGATCTCTCTCGGCATGTGCCGCTCTTCGTTCTTTCAGCAGTCGACCGGTCAGATTCGGCCTCGCCCTGCCCTGCACGCTCGAGAACAAGGAGAACGCGAGGCCGTACGTCATCAGGGAGGACGCGGACGGGGATTCCGGCGACGGACAGGTCCTCTACAGGGACGACTACGACGACGAGAAAAGTGAGTGTCGCTTTTTTTTTTATTTATCAATTTTTCACACTTGTTCCTCACTTATGCGAAAAAGCCCTCTTTTCGCAATTCTTTCGATTCAATCCGCGGTGTCGGATTACAAACGAGACGCGCGCTTGACGCACGCGAAACAGCCGCAAATTATTTAGGTATCACTCCGCAAATGCAAACATTGAGATTATTATTCAGCAAGCTTGATTAATTGACGTCGATATTAAGTCGCTTTCTCTTTTTAATCGCCATCGCCAGTTATTATTACCAAATAGCCTGATGCAGATTGCGTGAAAAATTGCGCGCGTGAAAACCGAGATATAATAGGTGTAATAGGTGCGGCGTTACACAAAGCACATCGCGCGTATGTGAGCATTGTTGTTGCGTAACTACAGTTTCACGTGTCGCGAGATAATAGAATGATATTTTTTTTTTGCAACTCGACACTTTTTCGAGCGCGTACACACGCTCTCTTTCTCTCTCTCTCGAACGACCAATTAGACGGATGCAGTAACTTCATTCCGAGTTTTTTTCGACGCGCAATCGACATCGTTGTGTCTTCAATCAGAGAAAGAGAGAGAGAGAGAGAGAAAGATTTATCAATAAAATCCTTTCGGGAAAAATAACGTCGCGCGGCGAGTAGAAAAGCCGTTCGAAAATTCTAGCGTACGTTTTAACTCTTTGAGAAACGATGTCGATACTCCGGAAAAATTTTTCGAAGAAATGTTTATCCGTCCTCAAACGGAGATAAATTGCACACATGCGCGCGCGCGCGAGAGAGGGAGAGATAAGAGTGTACATTGATGGATACCGCTGCGCAAAAGATGTGTTAGGATCATGTTTATTTCACGCGCAATTCGCCACCGAAATATGAAGTTTTAAACTCCCGACGCGAATTCGAAGCGCGAACGGACTTTCGAGCGAATTCCGAAAACAGACACTTCCAGCTTCGTGCGCGATAACGTGTGAGAGATGTGTCGTTCTTTTTTCTTTCTTTCTTTCTCGGGGGAGAATTTGCTCTAAATCTCAAAAATGCGGAGAAAAGGCTGAGTCAGCGCGCGAATACCGAAAAAACTTTAAGGAATAAAAAAGAAAAGAAGAGAAAAAGACGCGGAGAAAAGTCGAGCAGACGAGCGTTTGCGAAGGTTGAGGGAAATTAAAAAGCGGAAACTTCGACGTGCCGGCGCCAATCGGTTCTTAAAACATTCTTTTATACACAGAACTCCGGATTTATAGATTTCCTTATTATTTACGATATTATTTGTTATTAGATTTGTTCTAACCAACGAGAGCGCACAAGTCGTAATATTACAAAAAACAATCGATCGAAATTAAATTAAATATAAAAACATTTTAATGTAATGTGTAAAGTACAACATTCATAAATCGCTGGCACTAAAATTTTATTAAAATTTTCATATAAATCACAATGTTATTTTTGTTAGTTTTATACATTTATTTATGTTTTGTTATGTTCTTTGATTCAATTGTAATTAATTATTTTAGTTGTAAGTTGATAGGGCTTTGAGTCAGAAAGAGAGAGAGAGAGCGCACGTTGTTGTTGTCTCGCTGTTTGAGTTTTCACCGGTACTCTTTTTTTTTAGTTGTTTAAAACTTATTAATAATATACTTTTGTATTTATGTAACTGTGTTGTTCAATAAAGCTATTATTATTATTAGTATTATTATTATTATAAGTTGTATTGGTTATTATTATTATTATTATTATTATTATTATTATTATTATTATTATGGTTAGTATTATATTTATTACTACATTATATTTGCTCAAACAGATTAATATTATAGTTAGTATTATATTAATTATTACTACAATATATTTGCCCAGATATTAATTAAACTAGATATTCAATTAACTTAATTTATTTAGGAAACATAAATTTTTACTTATATCTCGATTATATAATTAATTAAAAAAAATAAAAAGCCTCGAATTACATTTAAGACTGAAATCTCTCTGTGATTTACTTCGCGATTCCGTTGATAAGTTTTACTGCAGCGGTCTGAGAAAAATAAAATTTGATAAACGCGCGTGTAGTTTTTTTCGAGCGCAATTAAAGTCTGAATACTTTATTTGTGTGTGTGTGTGTGTGTATACACTTTTAAAGCAAGTTCTTCGCAAAAAGGGAGAAAGGAGAATTCGTACACGATCGCGCGGGGGAGAAAGAAAATATATAATCTCTCAACCGAGCGCGCGATTAAAGCGCGCACCACCACTACATCACCGCGCTCGCGCGGATTTAAACGCTTTGCGGGAATTATTCGCGTTGATTTTCCCACCGAGAGAGAGAGAGAGAGAGAAAGAGAGAAACATATATCCACCGAGCGCGATTACCCAACGCTTTAAATCAACCTTCAGCTACCGAACTAATTATACTCGCATCGGGTTGCGGGTGTACGTGTGTGTATCAGCGCGGACACTTAGGAGGTTTATATTAATCCCCGAAGATAGCTGGCAACAGTCGCGTCTCAGTTCCCGGTCTTCGTTTCTTTCGTTCGCGCGAATTTGCCGCGCGCGCTCGCTCGCTCGCGTGTTTCCTCTTCGCTTTTCTAAAAAATCGTAATAAAACGATCGCGCGGGCGGGATAATCACAAAGTTCACACCTTCTCGAAGTCGTTAAATCCTTCGTAACATCCGCTTGAAACTCGTTGTCACTTTCTCGAGAAAGTGCGCGCGCGAGATCGCGAGCTATTTCGAATTTCTCGACGGCGATTATTATTTTCGACGATAAATGTGATTTTACGGCGCGGAATGCCGATCGCAAAAATCAATTGATACGTCGAGCCGCGTTGGTGGTCGCGCGCTTCGTGTTTTTCAAAAGTTAGAAATAGCGATGTCACGATGCTGTCGATATGGACCGCGTCCACAGTGTCGATCGTCCGCGCCTGGATCGAGCCGGTCCAGGAAAACGACGTCCCGATGTTGCATCGCAGCTTCAGCTGCTCGTCGATCGTGGAGGGTGATTAATAATTGTGACGCGCAAGTTTCAGGCGTGCAGAAATCAATTAATGCAGTGCACGACTCGATAGACGTCTCTGCGCGAAATTCATTTTAAATTTTTTACATTTTAGATATTTGTCAGATTCTTTTATTCTGTGCGTTTAAGCGATTGTTGGTTTGATTTATTCTGTTTTGAAAAACTTTATATAAATTTTAAAAAACACACAAATTTGTTCATCGCTCGAAGTGACATCGTCGCCACACATGTAGCAATAAGAATAGCGAATTAAAATGAGCTAAATCTAGACTCGGCTCGTTCTCTCTATTCGACAGGCCGTTTGGCAGCCAAGATCGCGCGCAAGGAATCGCTTTCGCTGAAACTCGCCCTCAGGCCAGATAGACAGGAACTCATCAACAGGAACATCCTTCAGCTGCAGACAGACAATGAGAGACAGGAGACGAAAGAGGCCATTGGTGCCAAGCTCATCAGGTGAGAGAATTGTCGGGGTCTGTATATCGCGTCTATATAATCGCATCCCCTCTTCCTCCCGCGCGCGAATAAAGGGGGATTCCTCCTCGAATATGCGCATTCATCTTCCATTTTCCAATACACACGGAGAAGGGGATTTCAAAAGCTTCCCGGATTAATATCGTCACAATGTGCTTTCAATGTTCAATTCAAAGTCACACGTTTGAAAATTATATGAAATTTTTGTTTTGACAGTTGTCGTTCAATTTCAAACGTCACACAATTTGTCGATTGTAAAAAAAATTAAATTGTTAATTATTGCAAAATACCTTTAAATGTTTTATTTTTGATTAAAAAACAAAACGTGTCTAACAATATATCGAAGAAAAAAGAGAGAGACTTTGTTCTCTTCTTTTTTTCTAATTCAACGATTTTTTGTCCTCGACGGGATCTCGTCGGAAAGAAAAAAAAAAAAAAAAACAATTTGTCGTAAAAGTTCTCGTTTCGCCACCGGTGGACGTGGGATTGCGTCTGTAATTTCTAAACAAAGTCCCTCGCTTTTTTATTGACGTTAATCCGTCACGACTAATCAAGCTCGCGCGAAAACGAGCTCGGAATAAAACCAGCCGTCTCTCGGAAAGATTATCAACACGGATACGTGGTACGAGTGATCTCAGCTGCGGTGAATCGCTCGCTTAAGCGCAAAGTGGTAGATGTCTCGCGCGCGCCCACCCTCGTAGGTTTTTTTATTTTTTTATTTTTTTTATCTTTTATCCATTTTCCCGAAAAGAGATCAAGGTGACCAATGAATCTTCACTGATTTGCGTAATCTGTTCTCTCTTAATTACAGGCGGCTGAGTATGCGGCCGACTCAGGAGGAGCTCGAAGAGAGGAACATTTTGAAAAGTGAGTTTGTCGGCATTATTATTATTATTTTTTTTTTTTTATTGCAAATGATTAATCAAAGATTCCACGAAATTAACGATCATATGCGCGTCTTAACCCTCCGCCGGCGGACGCCGAGTCTTTTAAAACCCGTGTGACGATTCTCTGAAACTTCATTACGAGTTAGAAGTGACGGCGTCCGCCCTGTCGCACAGTCCGCCCTCCGAGAATTAAGAGCAAAGAATTCGATTGTTTAGTTTCTCTCTTGAAAACTCAAATATTATTTCACCGTGTGAAAACGGACTGCTATATATATATATATGTATATAAATATATATTTTCCGCAAATAAACTTGAATTAAATGCGCGCACGAGTTTTGCTTCGAAATCTCGAGCGAGCGTCGTATTTAAATAAAGCGGCTACAATGCGGGGCCTCCCTTTCAGAACAAACCCCCGCCGAGGAGAAGAAGCAAAAGGAGGAGAAGAAACGCTACCTTCTGCGGAAGTTGAGTTTCCGACCGACCGTCGAGGAGCTCAAGGAGAAAAAGGTGATTTCTTTTTTCCTTTTCTAAAAAAAAAAAAAAATAGAAGTTTCCCAAAGTAAGTTCGTAAATTTTTTCGCGGATTTTTTTCCCATTGTCTCGGCCGTTAATTTTTTTTTAACGTACATCAAGATTAACCGAGATACAGGGAGAAAGCTTTAGGTTACAGTCGATATTTTATCGCGTCTCGTTTTAACGTTCGTGGACGCCATACTGTTTTCTGATAGAGGCTTAACCGCCTTAAATGCGCGATAAAAAAAAGCTCTACACGAGATCGAAAAGCGATCCAACCGTCCTCTTTTTCTTTTTTCCCCCCGCAGATTATCAGGTTCAACGACTATATCGAGGTGACGCAGGCTCACGATTACGACAGAAGAGCCGACAAGCCCTGGACGCGGTTAACTCCGAAAGACAAGGCCGCTATTAGGAAGGAGCTGAACGAGTTCAAGAGTTCGGAGATGGCCGTTCACGAGGACAGCCGACACCTCACTAGGTACTTGAAATATTTTGCGAAATATTCGTAGCCATAATGAAGTCTCTTTTTAAAAAGAAAGTTCGAATCCTGATTTACTCTCGAGTGCTCCGTACGTGGTTCTTTTTTTTTTTTTTTTTTAAGATTGTAACTTTCGAGGAAAACGTAGAATCTTTGCGTTTTGGGGTTTTGCAAATCGTCGGAAGTGCGGAAATATCGCAACGCGTCAAATAAACGGCTCGATCGATCGATCGATCGAATCGCATTTTCGAGATTAAAAAGAGCACTACTTCGACTTTTGCGATACCGCGAACGCAGTAATTTGTCTTCTTTCTAATCGTCGATTAACGTCTTGTACTTGGTTTTGTTTTTTTCATTGCAGGTTCCATAGGCCATGACAATTGCAATGTGTTGAGGTGCTACAGTGTGGTGCGGGTATAGGTGAAGGTGCAGTGTGGTGGCCTCGTGTTGAGGCTGGTTGAAAAAAAAAAAAAGAAAGAAAAGAGAGAATCGCGGGTATCGTTGCTTCCGGATTAAACAAGGACAAGAGTGCGCGATACTCGTTCGATCGGTGACGGTGAAATTTCTTTGACGTTGTCACGTCGTGTCGTCACTCGTCGTTGTGCTCGCCGAGCACATCCGGCGTTCGCTTCCGTCATCGTCATTCACACACACAGACACAGACACAGACATACACACACGCACACACATCAACGGCGAGCGCCACCACGACGTCAACGAAGATTGTGATAGGGCGATTCGCCGCCACCCCCTGCCCGAAGAGGACCTGGCGGATCGCTCGCCGATTTCTTTTCTTAAGGGTCGTTCACACCCGTGCTTAATCGAACGGTTCTTTGCACTTTTTCCGATACCCACCCGACTTTCCTCCTCAATCTCTTGTATTTTTCAAACATCGACGAATGATCTCGTTGTAGCGCGCACGCGTTTCGAAGCGTTTGTAATTCTCTTCAAGGTAATTCTCTCGAGATATTCTTATACAAATCTCCGCGCGCGGCGGATTCTTAAAAAAAAAAATAATAATAATAATAAATTAATATCCACGCACGCGCGCGAGAGAGAGCGTCTTCTTCCGCATTTTAAGCATCGTTGAGAAAAAAAAAAGCTTGATAGTACGATTTATCCTCGAATCTGCTCTCGAAAAAAAGCTTGCCGTTGTGAAAATCAAAACCGCTGTACAGTAGAAAAAAAAACAAAAAAAAAAAAAAAACAAACTTTTTTATAGAAACGTAGTGCGTTTGCGCTGGAATTCAAAGGAATTCAGAGCGTTTTTAAGAGTAAGAAGAGGGCGGTAATTTCTAATCACGTATCATATCTCACGTACTCTCTCATCTACTCGACGTTTCATGTTGCGAATTTTATAGATCGTACCTTCGTTTTTATCGCATTATTATTGTATTTGGAAATCGCGCAAAGACGATTGCGTAAAAGACGATTGCGAAATTGAATGAACGTGAACGGTCTCGCGCGGAACATGCACGCATGTTCGCGACGCGCGCGAACAAACGTGCGGGATCCATCCCCGACCGAATGCGAATTCATCGTCTGGCTAACACGTTCGAGCGAAATTTCTTTGAGCGAGTGATTACTTTGCGAGCGCGCGTGTGAACACACCCTTAAAAAACATCATTTTGCAATCAAGCTAGCTCATCATCAGTGTCACCTGGCATCATTGTATACGTAAACGTTTTCTCAGAGCCATCGTATATTAAAACAAAAATAAATAAATAAAACAAAACAACAAACGCGGATGTGATATTATCATGTCAATATCACAAAAAAGAACACTCGAACCTCTTTGTAATAAATGTGCGAATATTATCCGGGAGAGGAGGGATCGAGGGGGAGATATACATCACATATTTACAATATTGAGATAATACAAATCGCGAATAAAAAAAAACAAAACAAACGTCGATTGAAAAAAAGTGAGTTGGGTTTAGTTTTAAAAGTGTTTTAGCGCGTTAATTCTATTTTTATACGTTTGACAAAACGCGAAGCATATACATATGGAATTTCCGCAAAAACAAAACAATAAATCATTTCTCGATACACACCTACATGTAACCCTCGTTTTTAAGCTTGTTCGGCTCCGATGTCCGAAGATTGTGATGTTTACGATAATTCCATATTGACGATTTTTGGCGCGGCACATGCAAGAGAATATATTTATTGTTCCGTGACTCTCAAACACTCTGACATACAATCGCGTGCATATATATAGTTCTTTAAGTCTGCTCGTAACATATATATACATATATATGTATATATATGTATATATGTATCACGCAGGAAAAACTAAAAAAAAAAAAAAAAGTTAATATATCTGTCAATCGATGTTCACGCAACAACAACAATCAGTCGGAATCTACTTTAGCGATGGCAAGTGTTTTTCTTTCTACTGCCAGGTATCACTCTCTCGTGGAGCTGTCTTGAGGAGCAAGCGCTTACGATTGTATATTAACTTAAAAAAAAAAAACAAGAAAGAAGAAAACAAAAAAAAAGAAGAAATTAAATGTGTAACTTTTTCGCGAGAAAGTCAGAGAGATGCATTGTGCAATTAAACTTTGTACAAAAACAAGAAAAAAAAATATACATAGTGTGTATGTTAGTGATTATTATGATTATTATGATTATTATTATTATTGTTATCAATATCGCTGTAGGAACGCTCTGTGGTTCTCTCGTTTCGAGAAAGAAAATCTCAATCGCGCGCGCGCGCGCGCCTCAATCGCACAGCAATGTTGAAAATAAATTTATTTAAGAGCGGAATTAATTGTCAGCTGTGCGCGCGTTCTTCGGTCTTGCGAGATAATTGCGGTATAAATATATATATATATATATGTATGTACACACGAATATATATTTATACGATTGTTATATTTCGCAAGAAACATTTTGCGAAAAGTCAACTGCAAAACAAAAATTTTCACCAAATATACGCGATATATATTTTGAAAGAACAAAACCGTTTACCACCTATTACTTCTCCGTAAGTTGACCCGATAATAAAGATGTAACGTCGTTACGATCTAAGGAGAGTTTATTATCGGATTAATTTTTGCATATTCGCGGAAGAGTTCTCGGGGGAAAACACGATCGATAATTATTCCGCTCTTATGAAAGCAATGTTTTGATGGATCGACAATGAATCATTAGTCTTAAGTTATAATAGGTGTCTGTACCAAAAAAAAAAAAAAAAAACGAGGACAAAAGAAAAGAATTGAATCGAAACACCACACACTCGGTGTTATTGATTATTAACGTCGACGATCGACTCTTTTTAATATAATCTAAACTCTCGTTTTTCTCATCAGAAACTAGAGATTAAAAGAACAAATGGGGCGATTCACAAAAAATCACCGCGCGATAGCCGTGCAGCAGCAGCAAATTCGTATATTTAGAGAGATTTGTAGTTGATCGAGATGACAAAATCTAAAAAACAAAAAAAAAAAAAAACACGACGACGGAAGAGAGGAGAATAGAGAAAGACAGAGAACGGACGAGAAGACACGTGCCTCGATGTGCGATGTCCTGTGTATATTTATCTCTTAAATCTTGCATTCCCCTCCTTCTCCTCCGTCCCTCGCGCTTATCCTTTTCAAATTATGCGACACCAATTTCCCTCTCCCGCCCTCGCATCATTGTTCGTAACTTCGTCATCGATCGTAGTTTTTAACCACATATTTTTTCGTGAATGAAACACGAAACGAGACACCCCCCACAACGTAAGAAGAGATTTGCGAGCCACGAGATTTTGCGTGAGACGCTTTTTTGTGTAACCCGAGCTTTTCGCGCCCGCCGCGCAAAAGTCCACGGCAAACGATGAAGGTAAAGGGAAGGTCGCGTGATCGAGAGTTTTAAACTTTCCTCTCCTCGTGTAGAAAATCCTAGTTTTTAACGATCGTCCAATGGGGTGAGAGGATCGGTGTGTAACGTGTCGATCTTTCTCTAAACCCGTCGGTGAACTCAGCTGTTCGATATTAAAATTCGTCAACTTCGAGGTCGTCGAAGGTAAAAAAAAATAAAAAAAAAAAAAAAAAAAAAAAAAAGTCATAAGAAAAAAACGTCATAAAATAATGAGCAGGGAGATTAAAGTGTCTCTCTCGTTCCATTGGTCGAGCGCTGTGGCTACCATGTAGTCGAACAAATATATCCATTTCCGGATTGGACGAATGTGTGGGCGTGTTACGATGAATGTGTGTGTGCGCGTATGAATAAAAGAAAGAAAGAGAGATTGCGAACAAATATTTTAGGAAGAGAGTGGTCGAAATTTGAATGGAACATCTCTGTTGACTGAGCCTGTGTCCTGTAGCTACATTCGAGAACGAATCCCTTACGTCATTTTTGCATAAAGTTTGAATCCGCTAGTCGCAGATACTAGTTAGCTTTGAACGAGTGGCAGCTACTTCATTGTTGAAACGTCAGTAGCAAATAAAAAAAAAACAAAAAACAAGGCTAATGTGATTTTACTTTATTTCAAATGTTACGTTATTGATAATTTGAAATTAAATTCCAAATGTATTTTGTAAAAAAACAGCGCGGTTGCACGTACAAAAACAAAAGCTGATTTAAATTCAATATTTATTTATATTTTGAATTTATATTTTATTGTTTTATCAATTGACGAAATGTATTTTGATAGATAATAAATGGTTACAACGCGGTGAGCTTTCTGTCAGTTGTTTATTCCGCATAGAATTTTTCGCTGCTAAATCATCAGAGAAACTCTGTGTATATCGCGTCGTGTATATTTTAAAATACTGTGCTCTCGCAATTTTTACAAATAAGTAATCACATATTATTCGCAATTATTATTCTCACGCAGATAACAATAAAATAATTATTCGCAATTGTAAGGATTTAGTAACCACAGACTTATAGATAATTTTAATATTTTACTGTGTGCGTCGGGATGAGAGAGAGAGAGAGAGTTGATATTTATTACGTTCGAATCGAATATGAATGGCTACTACTACTACTACTACTGTTAAAAATAAATTGTAAACCGTTATTCTTACATATAAATGTGATGTTCTGGAATGTAGCTTTTGTATCTTCGTATCTGTTCGAGAAGCGTCCACTCTCTGAGCGTGGTGGAACAAAGGGGGGAAAAAAACCACCTAGAAACATGATGCGCGAAACAAACAACGCGTCGAATAATGAATGACTTTTGTGTACATATTGATAATAAACAAATATATATATATATACATATATATATATAAATAAATATCTGCGCGCGTGCATATTGTAATGTAAAACACACCGTGATAGGAGAGAGAGCCCGCTGCTACATGCTACACACGATATTATCGCATTGTGCAAAAAAAAAAAAAACAAAAAAAACAGTGAAATATTTCATAAAATACCACAAGATTTTTAGATGAACAGCGCGCTCTGATGCAAAACAAAAACTACACACTATATATAAATATATAAATATTATACATATATAAATATATACATAGATATATATATACATATACACGAGGCGTACAAGCAGTATGTGCATTTTCCAGCACAGATATACATATAGTTGGTATTTTGTGTACAAAACTGAACAAAACAAAAAAAAACAATATTGTTGGACATTCTCTTTGGAGACGCGCCCGAGCCGCGCGCGCATCTCACACGACGAGGGTTTGAGTAAAAAGGGAAAGAGAAATTTGCACACACACACACACATACACACGTTTCGAGGGGGGGCGGCGGTCCTCGCGTTGCAAATCGCATTTGCCCGAACACGATCGAACAGCGACGAGAGAGACGATCGGACCGGATCGACGACGCGGAACGGAACGGAACGGACGCGCGTCACGTACCATCGACCCCGTAGTTATGTACCGCCTCATATATTTCGCCTCATCTGTATGTAATGATATTATCGTCCGAGTTTAGAACGCACCCTCTCTCTCTCTCTCTCTCTCTTTCTCTCTCTTTCTCTCTCTCTGTCTCTTTCTCTCGTTCGTTGCATCCCGTTCGACGACGCACGTCCGTTCCCTCTTTTTTCCCCGTGTTTCGACGCCCGTCGTGCCCGTTGACCCATCGTTTATTCTGCAAATTTGTAAAAAAAAAAGAGACCGATTGATTTAAATCCTTTTGAGATTTCAAGACGAATTGTGGACGTCTCCTCTTTGACTAGAATAAAGATTTTGTCTAAGAAAAATCACAACAGAGAGATTTCGTACAAGGTTTTACTCCCCGCGAGGAACACCAGGATCGCTACAAAATTTTTTGCGCGATTTGCAGAATAGCGGTAGTCCAGCGCCGGTATATCAGATACAGCGGAGTCAGGTTGCAAAAAAAAAAAAAAAGGAAGCGAACTTGTGATCGCGAGCAGACGAAACGATTCTCTACTCTTGTATCATAATACCTTACGATAGTGAAGCATTATAATAGTAACGACAGTAAAGAACCATAAGGAATAAAAATTAGTAATAATTTAAGAATAATAAGTGCGAGAAAAGAGGGAGAAACGCGTGAGAGAGAGAGAGAGAGAGAGAAAGAGTAGCGGCAACGAACCGGCGGTTCTCCGGCGGAGCTTCTCCACAATGCTGAAGAATCCCGAGGTCACACAACCGCGCGAGTATATATATATATATATAGTATATATATATATACATATATATATATATACATATATATACATATACAGGCTTTATAGGGCACTTTTACGTGCGGGATACTCGTTTCGCGCGAATCCTCGCGCCGGACCTGGATTTTTGCCAAAGGGAAGACGCGCGAGAGTCTCCTCGTCGTCTTCGGTGGAGAAAAAAGTATCCGTACGGGAGGAATACAAATCGGTGTTGTCCCGAATATCCCGGCATAAGCACACACACATATACACACACAAGCCTAGAGATTTTTACCAAAAAAATGACTCCACGCCGCACACACGCGGGCACGGGAGCGATTACACGCAATTAGATTACACGTAATTTCGAACGCTTCGTTTTAGCTAACGAAGACTTGGCGATTCTTGACAAAGAGTGTGAGTGCGAAAATGTGGAAAGCGCGCAGTGATGCTCGGGGAGTTTCGCGAGAAGCGATTGCTGGCGGACAATCACTCGAAACGCGCGGTCGAACGCGCGACGGGCCGTCCTGCCGGTTCCGAGTGATCGATTTTAGCGTCTTTTTATTTAATTCTTTTTTTTTTCTCGTTTGTCGATCCGTACCGTGTATTATTTATCGACGAGACGTTTCCGGACGCAGCACTGTCGAAAAAATGATCGCGTTGTCATTTTATCTTTCTACCTCTGTTTTTTTTTTTTTTTTTTTTTTTTTTTTTTTTTTTTTTTTTTTTTTTTTTTTTTTTTTTTTTTTTTTTTTTTAAGGTGAATTTTAGCGGAGGACAAACTGCGTTCTTCTTTTATGCGCACGAATAATTATCTCGTGCCGCGACAGCAACAGCTCGGATAATTATTCGCGTTGGTCGGTTGCATGACTAATTTATATTCTTCGTTCTTAGAAAATATTAATTATCATACATTTGCACGTGTTTTTCTTCTACACAGTTTGTCCGCGTCGACATTTTTCTTTCAATGTCGTTGAGAGAAACATTCGGCCAGTGATCGATTACTGACGCGTGTGTTGCGTGGAATGTAATCTGAGAGAGAGAGAGAGAGAGAGAAAAAGAGAGAGAGAGAATAAGTTGTATCATATATCGAAAGTGAGATAGAGAGAAAGAGAGAGAGAAAGAGTAAAAGGTCCTCTACATGTAAGAATAATAATGTATATATAATTATTACACACGGTAAACACTTGAATTAATTGCACTCTTGAAAGAAGAGCTCCTTTTCCCCTCCGAGAGATCCAATGAAAATTTTAAAAACGGCGCAGCACCGAGAACCGGAGAGAACAAAAGAAAAATGAAAAGAAAGAGCGATGATCCGAAATTCAAAAAACGGATATACATATTAAACAAAGCAAAACAAAACAAAAAAAAAAGGAGAAAAAATTGTTCTCGCAATTCATTTTGGAAAAAAAAACACTGCGTTTCTTATCCGGATCTATTTTTTTTGTTTTTTCGTTGTTAGTTTGTACGCACTACGATTATCGCAATTTATTGTATTATCGACGAGATACTGTAACAAAAAAAAAAAAAATACTGTTAACTATTCTTAAAAAAATTAAAACTTTTGTAAACTGAGAGGCGTCGGCGAAGAGTTCATTTACTTGCTGATTTTCCTTTTCAGGATGTCTGGACGATTCTCATCAGCTTATATCATCAGAGATCACTGTCTGTGTGTACAAATAGTTAAATATTTGATAATATTTTCGTCTGATTCAAGCAGCTATTTAATGCAATTATGAGAAATTTGAAAGAACGGATATTTCTATAAAAATCGATAAACAAGAAAATTCAAAATAAAATAAACTTTTTATTCACAGACATTATTCAATCAAACACCATTGTGCGCACATGAAAATTGCTTTCCTGAGAGAGTCAATATGCTAAATTAAATTGCACTATAAATCATTTTACAAGTAGATCTACTTTATGTAGATTATATAAAATTTGGCCAAATTTATATATATATATATATATATATATATATATATATATATATATATATATATATATATATATATATATATATATATATATATAT
>QVOA01014660.1:0-12334 GCA_014825685.1 Pseudomyrmex cubaensis
TACTGAATAGTATATTGTGCTCGGTTTAATCAATCTCTTTAGTTTAATTTTGTAATATCTGTCTATTATTTGTAGAAATTGAAAAGGACTTAAAAAATAAAGTTGAAACGTCTTTCAACTGTATAATACTTCATATTATTTTTGCGCGTCACCCTGCATTGACTCCATTATCGCCCATTACACCACACTTTCACTTTGGAATTATACAACGATGATTACAATTAACATAAAAACTTGTGGAAATAATAAATAGTAAATGGTAAACTTTGTACCATATTACAAACAACAAATTTTCTTATCACTGATATTTTTTACATCTTCTGAAGTAATATTATCTATACTAAGTAGTTTTAATTCTTCTTACTTTTAGAACGATTCCCATCGAAAGACCGCGCTCAACGACACCGATAAATCCGACCTTGCTGGACGAATTCGTGATGCAGACATCGCAAGACGAGCGTCGCGTAGAACGCATGAAGATCTCTTTACCGCGGGAGGACAGCTTCAAGCTGAAGAGCCCGCGGCGACAATACGCGAACACGTTTACGGAGTTCGCGGGCAAAGTACCGCCGGATGGAGGACGTAAGAGCGCTACCAGCCAGGGAAAATCACCCAGTCCACCCCCACTGCCACCGAGAGCATCAGCAGCAGCGACAACATCGCGACCGAGTAACTGGATCAATTTCGAGGAAATACCCGAAAAGCGAAAAGCGCCAAAGCGGATACAGACGATACCTCGACAGGAAGACGATATCGCCAAAGTTACCGGAGGTTATTGTTACGTACAGCCGGAAGAATGCAAGTGCGAGTGCCACGAAGAGTCTAGACGGGCGTCTATGCGAGAAGCCGCGGCAGCCACAACTACCACTACTGTGACTACGAGCGGCACCAGCACCAGGACCTCTTCGTGCAGCAGCAACGGCGAGCGACCTTGCAACGGTGAGAACTGCTCGGCGCCGAACACAGCTGGCAACTCCGTCGACCGCGCCAGTATCGTCAGGTAAAGCGACTGACCGCCGATTCGGCAGAGCGCAACCATCACGTGTCCCGGCCGGGGCGATTCGCGAAGGCGCTAGTGACGAGTAGAAATCTGTTTCTGTACTTTCAGTGACAGCTCGCTCGAGTGCTCGCTCAGCCTCGACGATGGTCAGAGTACGCAGCCGCTCCTCGGCAACTCGACCAAGCCTTTCTCTATGGATCTCGATGTGCGCTCCAACAGATCGAGTATCATCTCGCAGGAAGAAAACGACGAGAATCAGCACCAATAATAGTGATACACACGTAACGCACTCATGCCTTAGAAAGAATCCACGAGAGTTTTCTTCTTTTCGTCGGAAGACAAGTCTGAAGTTGTATCCTTTTCTGGGGAGAATAATTCAATCCCGGAAAGAGACGAAGGAACAAACGGACAACGTCATTATTGCCGGTTTCTTCGTGAACGAAGAGGGTTTTCAAAGAAGATTGAATCGAACAAAATCAGAATCGTTTTTATGCTTCTCGGTAGCGCGCTACACCACTCATATCGGATCGGAACTTCCTATTTCTGAAAGAAATATTGGACATTCATCAACTATAGCGTCACTTGCGCGGCACAATTGGACCATTTTTTGCATTAGACCGCGTTAAATCACATTTCCTCACAAATCTTTGTTTTTCTTTTTTATCAACCACTAAAGTTGTTAGTCGTTACTGCGACTTCGCAATTGAAGAATTCGTTCTTAAATCCATAGTTAAAGTAATATACATATTGTGAATAAAAAATATTATTCTTTAATTATGGATACAAAGAACTTTCGGAAAATGCGTATCCTTATTTATCACGCACGCGTCGATGCTTCCTTACGACCGAGCGAGGTTCCTAGTTGGTAACTCGCTAAAGATGTTTCGATCGGTCTCCGCCAAAATATCGCTGGTTTTCACAATCGAGATAGCGTCGCGCCATCAGGACGTTGACAGAGCGCCTTCTCTTCGGAATAAAGAAAAAAAAACACGATATAAAAATGACAAAAAAAAAAAAAAAAAAAAAAAAGCGGAGACGTCTCGCAACGTTCCGAGTGAGCTTTCGAAAAGCTTCATATCATGTAGATAAGCGTAGATTTATAGCCATGTATATTTCCTTGGGCACGTTGATCTCGTATACTGAAGTTAAGAAGTTTATTCAATGTTGATGCCGGACAATATCCGGCACGGTCGTTCGTTCGACCGATTGTTTTCTCGAAGAAACCTTGTACGATAAAAATAAATATTATAGTATTTACATAAACGATATTACAAGCGTCGCGATTTGCGGGACCCGCGAACGGTCCCAAACCCGCTGATATCTGCACGCAAGTCTCTGGACCAGTACGCATCACGGATTAGCGCCAATTAGCGCGATCATCTTGAATCTAGTCGTATAGAAAAACGCTGACCGAGCGATTAATCGAATCGATCGAATGTTATCATGCGCGCGCGCACCCGAGCAAGTGCACCAACTTAACTTTCTCAAAGTATCGCATTAGGGAAATAGATTTTAAAATTTGTCGGCGACTCTCTTCACTCGCCGCTGATCTCTCGTCACTTTTCCTGCTTTTGGAGCTGGCCTGCGGTGAGCCAACATTCGCGCGGATTCGCGCTGATTTAAAAAAAGGAAGCGATTCTCTCCTGTCGTTTTCATCTTCCTCCTCTTCTTCGCGAGGGATTCCCAGGGAACCGAGAGAGGAAAACGTGGTGCGCTTATCAGTCGTGCGCGTCTCTCGTAGAGAAAGAGAGATATGAGTGAGAGCTCTCTTATAACAATAGAAAAAAATTCTATATTATCTACCTCCTGAAACGTACCAAAGATAATCGAGTGTCTATGGAGGGGTTGCTTCATTCTCACTGATAAGGAAAGAGCTTGGTAAGCGGCTCGATAACGCGACTGTTCGACTCCTTTTCTCGCCGACAAATGCAAAACGGTGAAAAATGCAATATGAAATAATATCACGGATAAGTTAGCATACCGCGGTTTTTGACATTTGATATTTCACAGGGTTGCAGTATCGATCCGAGCTCAAATTTCTCTTCTTGTTTACGCGGGTCAGGGCCGTCTCGTTTGTTACGTCACAGACGGACGGAATTTAAAAAAAGACGCAATTTGCTTTCGTCCGCAGTAATGTGCTCGAAGTAATAATATCTCGGATAAAGTCGGCCGTATTCAGTGGTCGGGCAATTTTTACATAATCTTCTTTCGAGATAAAGTTGATGATTTTGAGATTACTAGTTGAAGATCTAAAAAAAAAAAAAAAAGAAAGCAACTACGATCTAAACCATTTTTTCTCGAGACTGTTTGTAGAAATTGTATGTAATTGAAATTGAAATTTAGACTTTGATCTAACAAGTCAGAGAAATAATGATTTATTCTCTTTGCTGTGTGAAAAAAAAAAGATAAAGAAATACTGCTGCTGAAATTTCGCGGTCGATTATTTAACAACAATTAGTTAAATCATAACTGCTATAAAGATATTGTTAAAAAAATATATATACTATCTCGCGGTTGAGGAAAATTTATTTTTAGATGTTATTTAAATCGTCATTCAAAGCAATTGATTTTCCGGAACGAAAATTGCGCGCGAATCAATAAGTGAAGCTGCTTAAATTGAATTAATTAACAGAGCAAATTAATCGACATGATCGATGGGAATCGTATAACGCTGCTAACATCGACGAGTGACTGATTGCTGGTCTAATTGAAAAAGTAATCGGATTTTACTTGTCGCCGGAAGTCTCATCACACAGCACGTTAAAACCGAGATTAAAAGGGGTCAAATTGAAAATTCACGTTTGCGTTCACGAGCAAACTCGGAGTTCTTTCCGCAGAATTGGAATTCTTTGTTTTCAATCCTGTGTGGAACAATAGCGTCATCACGATTGTTTGATTATTTTTAATGAATAAAATCAGCTCAATGATTATTATATTAAATTAATTAATGTTCTCTCACGATGTCTAACTCGTTTTCTATACGTGATATATACAAAAAGAGCTGTGAAGTAACTATAAAAATACCACTTATACTCAGAGACATCCTGTTGCTTGCTTTGTTGCGTCGAGCGATTTGAAGAAAATTCAATCATTGTTCTCAATTTAATTTAATATTTAATTTTTTAGATAAGCATCGCATTAATTGTCCGATGAAATGTTAAGCTTTAAGCTTTTAAGAAAACAACATTTTATGGTGATTTTTTATTTTTTATCACTCGTGCTCGATGTGGCAAAAAAGTGTTTTGTTATATTTTTTTTTTTTATAATGTATGAAAACTGGAATTGAGTAGAGAGAAAAAATCTTCACGTGCCGCTACATTCTGCTTCCACCCTCACTCCCCTCCCTCTCACACTTTTTCCTGCCCGGATATACAGTAACTAAGTCGAGAAATGAACTAATTGATAGACACGCAAGCGATTAACTACATGTATCGTCAAGTCGAACCTCTGTGTCCGTCCCTTTTTTTCTCGCTCCTTTCTTTTCTCGAAGAAAAAGGGACTGACAGTCTCTCATGTATAGCAGACGATCTCTGCGCAAACATGAGCGCAATTTATATGTAATCTGAACGTATCGTGTAAAATAATTTTTTTCTTTTAGATTTTGATGTTTAACTAAACAAAAAAAAAACAAATTTTCAGAGTATATTATATACATATATATATAAGAGTAAGCAAGAATCGAAATAAGCGTAATGCTGCGAATTCAAGAGTCGTTATCCCGCAAGATTTGAAAATTCACGCGGAATCACGATGATTTTTCGATTCCTGACTCGAGCAGATGAGCGTCCCACGCAGCAATCAATAAGCTGTGTGCGACGTGAGACAAAAAGAAATAATTAATAAATTCGACGATTGAAGGCGAGTCGCGTTCTTCGCAAGAGATCGATGTATTTTTGCGCCAACTACTTTAATCATCTGTCAAGTGAATTCTTTCGAAGAAAAGAGCAAGTAAATTGTTGCATAATCGTATTCTTGATAAGTTCTATCGCGAAATCGATTTGTAAAAACAATTTAAAATTCCAAATCTTTTTCAGTTTTTTAAATTATAATTTATTCCATATTTGTGCAATGTTACGGAATAGTCTTAAATTTTATTTTTGTATTATATTTTCTCTCTTTTCAAAATTTATATCTTATACTTCATTTTTATTGTTCTTTTTTTCCTCTCTTTCCGTTTTCCGTTATTTGTTTATTTATCTCGTTCAGTGTGTCGGTCTTTTTCCTTTTGTAGAGACAAAGTCACGTGCAAAATATATATTTATTCAAGCTACAAGATAAAATCTTTATTTCCAGTTTTGACATCTTCCGCCGACTAGAAAAATTTACATGCGTTTATATTAGAAATTGTGCTCGATTTTCACAAAAGAGTTCAGTCACTTTTGGTTCGAAACAAAAATAATACTGTTTCATTTTTTTTTCGCCTAAGAGAAATTCGCGACTTACACTGTCGTTCGTAAGATTTTCCGTCAAAGCGTGACGATCTTGTTGACGATCCTTGTTAGAAAAAGAAAAAAAGAGAAGAATAAGAAGCGAAGATCTGACAAAAATCGGCTCGCCTCTTTTTCGCGAAAAAGGCGCATTTTGGAAAATCATTGTCGAAGTTTCACTTTGGTTTCCAGCGAAAAGAATCGAGAAGGTGAACGGTCACTTTCTGACGTTTCCAAGACTTAACAACAAAACTCTAGATATCGTGATATATTTATCATCTTTTCTAGACACAAACGTATTGCATACTTAGCAAGAGAAGTTGAAGCAACGACGGGCAACGATCTGTCGCTTTCTTTTTGCGAGAGTGATATTACGAATAATAATATTGCTAAGGAAAAACGTAACGAACCTAAACTCTGTTTCTCTTATCAAAAATAACATTTGCTGAAAGCTTCTTTTTGCTCTTTGAAGTTTCCGATCCATTTTCGAACAGTCGTAACAATCCTTTTGAAAACGAGGCGAGAATAACGAACATGATGCGAAAAGTTGCCCGTCGTTACTCCTGTGGGAACGTGAAACTCGAACCGCCGGACATATCCTCCGAGGATTTGTCGTGTTGTTTGTCAGGAGAAAAAATCCAAGCCGATCTCCTCGGGATGTGCATCGGCACACGTGAGAAAAATTATAGAAACGCCTGTCACCCATTTTCCTAGCAATACATGGATCGTTCGTCATTATTTTTTTCATGTAATGTAAGACTATGACGAGAAATAAAAGTGAATATTTAAATGTTTCTAATGTTTGTGTAAATAAGACGGAAATACGATTTTTTCGAACGCGCTTGATAAATAAGAAGCTACGTTTGAGCGACCATGACGACGACAATGACGACATATTCCACTTGACGATTTCATGTTCAAAAAGAGAGAAAAATAAACTAAAATAAATCGTTTATGTGATGTTTTTGATGAATAACTGCATTATTTCGGATTATATTGCTGCGTTGGCTCATCGATCATTTGACAGTCGCTCTCGCATCTCGCTTGATGCACATAAAGCAATGATGCGTATAAAATCAATCACGCTTATTTTGTTACCGATGTTAGTATTATCGAGATAATTAATTAATTCTGTGAACTTTGCTGATTAAAACTTGGGAAGCTATAATTGAAAAAAAAAAAGAAGCTTTCCAGAAAATATAAAGCTGTCAGATGGTTAATCCTCGCGTTGCATGTAACCCTTCGAACTATATGTGTTTGCTGCATAATCGTCTTTCATCTTGACATATTTTTCTTCTCCGTTGTCCACAACGATCGGCACATCGGTGTCTCGCAACAGGAACGCTGTGGTCGTTGTGACCATTGTTGAGTTGTTATCCTGCAATGATTGCTGCAAAAAAAAAAAACGTAACACAAAATTAAATATACTATACTGAATTTTTTTTAAAAGGTTCTTACACCTAGAGAATTATCTGAGATTATTATAGCAAACTAATTTAACTTTTCTCTCTTTCTATAGGAAAGAAAATTAATCGAGATGAATTTATAAAGAATATGCATAAAGCTTATTCAGTTTTTTCTGATATTGAAAAAATGATATACATGATTTACGGTTTTCAAATAATATTTTTTGCGAAGAATTAAGACTCTTGAAATTTAAACTAATATTAAATCGGTCAATAAAGAACCAACGCTGGATGTTCGTGCAGAATAAATACATATACCTAGACATATACATATATATTTATATTTTTGAATGTACATTATACACAGAACTTTTTTATTTGAAATTTCAGTTCGTAAGTTTATATATTTTATTAAATTAAATAGGAGAGAAAACAGGCAATTCTCATATATGTGATGCAAATCCAGCATCGTATATGAACTTACAAACTGAAATTTCAATTCAAAAATTTCTGTGTATAATTTGCACTCAAAAGTATATATATATATATATTAAATATACATAAAATAAAATATAAATATAGTATATGTATAAATAATATTCTAAAATATAAATATATATGTATATATTTATTATTTCCGCACGAACATCCAGCGTTGGCTCTTATTGACCGATTTAATGTTAGTTTAAATATTTTTTACAATTACTATTTCTATTGAGAGAGAGAATAAAATATTTTTTTTGTCGCAAATTAAAACACTAGTACCTGCATAACGTTTAAGAGAAAAAGAAAAGCGAGCAAGGTCAGTGCACTCAGTGCCGCGCCACTTCCTCCGCCCTTCCCTTTGGAGCTCCTGAAATTTAGAATAGTAATTGTGACGAAATTTCACAAAAAGTACGATATTGCGTTTTCAAAATATAACATCGCACCCTCGATGTCCACTTCCGTGATGATATCCACTCCCATCACTGTGATAACGTTCGATAGATGTATCCCAAGGAGCTTTGCCCAAGTTTCCAAAATTAATTAGGGACTTGAACGTCATCTATTCAAACAAAATTCAATGAATATAACGTTTATTACAGTTTAAATGTGAGAAGTGTATATGCACAACATATTCATTATTTCAATTATAAGTGTTACAAAACATGGTATACATTATTATATGTAAAAATTATAAGCAAAAGAAAATTATATATGTATATAAATTAATTTTAATAAATATTCTGTTGTTTACTTTCTTGTTTTTGAATAGAAAAAAAACTACGCGAGAAAATAATTGAAAGCTCCGTGAAGTTGTGTAACGCACTGAGACAATTCAAAGAACTCTCTTTCTTTCACAAGATTCGGTACGAAACTGTTTCGTCACAAAGAAGAAACCTCGTCATCTAGTGTGAAACTTACGGTCACGGTTTCTGACGTCTTTACGCTCGTTGACAACAATCCGGAACTTCTTATCTTTCCGGGACACTGTCCATATCCTTAAAATATATCCTTTATGTGTATTGCGCGCGGATGTCGCCAATACACATAAAATATGATCCGGTATTACCACGATGCTCTTCTTTGAACATCTTTAAGCTTTTTTATAATGTGTTAGATGATAATTGCGCAATTTAATTAAAGATATTTACTCACATATGTAGAGTCTTGTTTAAACAGATTTCTTTGTGAAAAAAAAAAAATTAGAGGCATCATAAAAGAATTAAAAACACTGATCTTTGGTATAAATAAAGCCATTTATTTATATTGATATAATTTCGTACAGCGCATATACATACAACTTAGAGGCCTACATGCCATGTAAACTAATGAGCTACGTGGATATTACAAGAGATAATGAAAAGTCAACTCCACCCGTGTATGTATAAATAATATACCTATATACAGTAGTTAATGGAGCGGGTGCTAACAAAGAAAAAATGTAATATCCTGAGACATTAACACGTACAATTAGGTAGGGAAGGCCATTCGCGGAGAACGAGACTCATTCAATTGCAAAATATTAAATTTTAGTTTTATTTTTTATTATTAAATATTCTATCGTATATCTTTAATTTTACTTCTTCATTCCTTTCAGAGATAAAATGTATATATTCTTACTCTCCTAGATGAAACAAAAGTCAATAATACTGAGATTTGGTTTTTGTCAATTAGACAATTAACTAAAAAAAGTGTAAAATACGCGAATTTGTTCCAAAAATTGAACAATTTTTGTTATTTTTTTCTTTTTGAGAATTGTGGAGCAAATACTTGAACGGAGCTCGCTAAGCACATCAAATTTACCGATCCTTTTTCTCCGACAGTTCTAAGCGCATCTTCTTCCCTAGAAACCTTACCATAAATAACGCTTCATATACATCCCTACATGTAACGATGAATATGCGATGCGTGTACGTAAACAATCTATGCATTAAGTGCAGAAGTTTTCAACTAGATGCAGCATGCACAGAATTCAATTTTTGAGGTTGCGCAGATGGACATTTATCATAGAACTACAGTTTTGCATGGAAAATTGAAATTACAACATAGGTTTATACTCTTAGTACTACAAAACTTTCACTTTCAATAATGCATTATAGTTAGGTGGTGTCGTACAAACTTTGTGCACTTTAAACGCGACAAAAAAATCAACAGTCAACAGTCGGGATTACCTGTCTTTTTTGTTTTAATTTGTTGAACGATATGTCGTGATCATCATGTCATCATCGAAATACCGGAACGCTGCAACTCGCATCTGCACTTAACATACTCTAGATAAATAGAAATAAATATATTATGTAAAATGCGGCGGAACTTGTTGGCCGATACGAAAATGCAATAAATGGAAAAGCTTTTAATACACGATTTTGTCACACAATAATATGTTATTAGTACAAATTATCGACCATTGCGCGTTTTGTGTTTGTTTGGAATATCGTGATCGCGAATTTTTGTCGAAATAATTAATCTGCATTGTTTAGCGCGTACCACACGCGCCAAATTCGCCGCTCGAAGGAAATGATCAGTCGTGATGAATCGCCGAGCAGTCAGCGAGATTCGATGCGAATCTCGGCTCGGCGCGTCTGCGAAGTCATGTCGATTAAACCTACACATCTTTTACATTTGGCGTGGCATAAATTATGAGATATCAGAAACTCTATTAAAATCGCGCCGATCACGTTCGAAAAACGGTGAACGATATATCGAAAGTATCGGGAACGTCTGCGAAGATGTTCTTCGATCTTTTAGATCGTTCCGAAACTTCTACCGTCGTTCGATCGCTTCTAGTTGAATTCGATCGATGACGAAATTCCGAAATCTGTTTCTGAAATCGCAAGATCTGCGCCACGCTCAAGAACGGACATATGCTCATACGGCATTGCAATCCATAAAGAGAGTTCTGCAGTCCTCGCCTGTGCGACCGCGTCGTCCCGCTTCGTACAAGGCTTCGAAGCCGACGCCGCTCTGCCTCTGCAGGAGATAGCTCGTCGCGTACCTGCAGAGAAAAACAGAAACACTTTATATGATTTTGTTTCACACATAAAATAAGAATTATAATAATAATCTATTATGCATCTAGATAACAGATAAACATTAAGATACATCATTGTTGCGTTACATGTAATTTAATTAAGATTAACGAAAATAAACTGAACACTCACGATCCGAGTTGGCAGAAAATCGATGACGGGCCCTGCGTATCGGCGATACATTCCGCGCTGGCCTCGCAAAGAGCTCTTTCGGCACATCCACGTTGACCTTCCTCTTCAGCGCGACCTACGTAGCTGAAGGACTTGACGGATCTCATGTAGCCCTAATAAAGAAAGTTCAATAAGTAGTAAAAAACTCAAAAGCACAATAAGTAGTATACACATCTTCGTCATCCACAGATACGTATTTCAATAAAAATTGACTATAAAAATTCCTTCTTTTATTTTTATATTATATATATAAAATAATTAATATTGTTAATAATTCTCACGCTTCTCTTTCAATTAACGTTTATTAGCATTTACCTTCAGCATAGAGATCGACGCTATCGCAGCTTCGGAGACTGTGTCACGTCTTCCGAGGGAGCGAGCCGACATCGAGCGATGAGAAAACGATGTTTTCAGGGCGTCCAGCAGATTGATGACTATGCTGATAAACTGCTTAATAACAAAGCAAAAATAAGCGAGTTTATTCGCGGAGATATGTGTCTTGAGAACAAATATTGCAGCAATACAAACAGCACAGTATAACAGATACGCGCAAAAAAATTACAATCCGTAAGTATATATTATCAAATTTCATTTTTTTATGTAAGTATATTTTTATGTAAGTATAGATACTTCTTAATAAAAAAAGCTATGATTTGTTAAACCATTAAAGCTAAGAATTAACTCTTCATATACAGACATGAGCTTCCCAGATCTACTAAAAAATTAAATAAATACTTCGTGTGACTGTCGTATACGTATAAATAGAGGAGGGGATTCGTCTCTCCTCCCTGCATCCCCTTCCCGAAAAAACATAACCCAACCCAATTTATAATATGTCATCGCAATAGTGTATGTACATTAAAGAGCGATGTGCATTATGGATTTGGAACTTTGCTTTGAGTGTATGTATGGAAATAGTGCGTTCTGTCTCCCTTGCGGAGAGATTCTACTATCAAAAAACTAGACTCATTGGTTTACGTGTTAAATCCATAAAAAATTTTGAACAAACGACAACTAAAACTGAGGCAAGACTCCACATGGGTTTACAACTTTTCACGCAAAGCGAGATTCAACCCAAAAACTTATGTATCTAATTTTTTGATAGTGGAGCCTCCTGTAAGAAAGGCGGAACACATTGTTTCCACGCGTACACTGTCTACGCAAAGCGAAGTTCTACATGAATTTACAAATTTTTTTCCAAATTTTGAACTTTTATGGGGTTTTAAAGTCGTTTATGTAATTATATTTTTTATGAATAATTTGTCAATAAACAATAAGCAACGACTAAAACCACTTGGAGGCTACTAAAAAGAGCCTCAATCACATATGTCAAGGTCAAGGTGATCGCAGCTACCTCCTCTACTGACATAATGAGTAATTACCTATATTTTTTATAAGTAAGTTTTCAACAAACAACGAGCGACGGGTAAAACGGATAACGTTTTGATTATTATTACTCGGGAATATGTCTTTGACAACATATGTCAAGGTCATTTACTTTTGAAGGTGCTGATCTTTTGTAATAATATTTATCTCAACATCTATGTACACTTACAGCGATTTACAGCAAATATTTCGATTTTGCCTTGGAATTTGAAGAAACCGTTATATGAAGAATATGCACAGAATGTGTTGTCAAACAAAAAAAAAATATTTTTCTATTCATAATTTTGTTTTTTCTTGTTCTAATTTTAATTTTTTTAAGTTCTTTTAATACCATAAAATACATGAAATAAAGAAATATAGAACGCTCGTGTTGTAAAATACAAAATAAGGTACAGAAAAGGTCAATATCGAGCAAAAAATTTAGTTGTTGAA
>QVOA01014661.1:0-10388 GCA_014825685.1 Pseudomyrmex cubaensis
GAAAAATCTACTTGCTATGTCCAGTTTTACAAAAGTGCTCGTAAATATCATATATCATGTTTTTAAGAAAAGCTATTTCATACACGTTATTAACACAATAGTAGCAACTTACAATATAAAGAAGAATATTTTCCAAGATTAAGTAAGGAAGATAACAACAGTTTGACAACTAACCCCGTGTTACAACTAGCCCCGGTTTCCCCTATGCTTGACGATCATATCATGCTGCGATCGGTAATTTTATGGTTTTAGGTGACGGTAAGGGACGACGGCAGACCTCCATTGTCATCGACCACGAGAGTCGTCATCGAAGTTGCGGACGTTAACGACCACGGGCCCGAGTTCGAGCAGAAGTTCTACACAGTTCAGATTCCGGCGTCGGCAACGACCGACAAGCCCCTTTTTCAGGTAATAATTTTCTTCGAGAGTCTCCGTTACATTTACGGTCGGTCTTTCCGATCGACCATTCGCTCGAATTTCCTGTAAATACATTTCCGGTGTATAGAACCGAGCGAGAACAAAGCGGTCGTGAACAACGACCTGAATATTTCCTAAACGATTTGCCCGCTTTCTCTGTGTGTTGCTGTTTCAACCGTGAAAAGTACAAACCTTCACCCCCCCCTTCCGTAGCTCGTTGTACATACATATCCGCGCATTATCTGTTGACATTATTTGTTCCGCGATGCGATAATGAATCATCTCGCGACGTGAGCTTGAAATTCTATTCACGTTGCGTCATTCGCGAGGACGACGACTTCGCGTTATCTCCTCGCACGTGTATTCCACCGACAACACGAAACCTCCTCGCAAAAGCGCCACACCCTTGGCCTATAAAAACAGTCTGATATATTACACTACGACACGAAGCGCGCAGACTGCTTGCGACTGTTCCTCCTTCGTCTCCTCCTTTCTTCCCGCTTCTCGTTATCGTTTTCCCATCAGAGATCTTTCTTCTCGATGTGATCAAAGCAACCCGTCACCGAGTATCGTCGCATAGAAAAGAGTAGAGATTTAGCTCTCTCACACACACACACACACACACACACACATGAGAAAGAGAGAGAGACAGTTCTACCTAGCACGAGATCCCCCATAGTACCGAACATCATCCTATATTTCTCTTTCCTTCTTTTTTCCTCGCTCTCGTAATCTTTTGTGAATACGATGACAAACCATGGACAAATCTTCTCGGAACGGGAACTCTTCATTAAATGTCGCACATTCGCTGCAAACACGAGCATCGGCTGGAGATCGGTCGGGAAGCAAATTTAATTAGCAGGTGTCGCTGACGAACGATGTAAAACGCAATTCAAGACGGAGAGACTCAGAAAACACTTCAATATTCAAACACAGCACGTTTACAATTAGACGCCACCGCGAGATTTTCTTGCACCGAGAGAAAAATATGGTTTTACTTTATATATATATATATTAGATTTAACAATTAAAAAAATAAAAGCGGAAAAAAACGTAACGTTTTAATTAATAACGCGTATAAAAATCGCCGAGTGTTATAGCTCTGTATCGGTCATTTTTCTCGAGCTATGTACTTGCACACATGATATTAATTACGTTGATATTAACGTATTACCCGTTTACAGCTTTGTTTCATACGCGTTTCAAAATTTATTTAAACGATGTCATGTTCGCGAAAAGAAAGGCGCTTTCAACAATGAAAAATGGAAATGAGAAACGAATTTTTCAAGACAAAGGAGTTTTCTTCGCTTTGTGCGAAACAATATTTACCAATCTCGCGTTTAAATGAATTAAATCTCTTTTAAATAATTAAGGACGAAATTAATTTTACTTTTATGTGCAATTTTAAATACATGTATCAAACCGGAACTTCATAATGATATAAAGCGGAAATAATTATGCAAAAGCGTCAGGTGCGATATAGTTGGAACTTCCGCTTTATCGAATCGAAACTTGAATCGGCGCTTAAAACGTTCTTGTCGCGAAACGTCGGCGTCGCAGGCAGAAAGAGGTAAACTAGGATAAACGATCGACGCGCAGACACGTAGCCCCCGTCGTCTCGGAAGGGAGGAAAAAAAATCGAATCGTCGATAGAAACAGTCCTGAGGCTAAAAGCTGTCCTCTCTGGTTCTCGACAGAAATCGAGGAACCGCTCGGGGGAGTCCGACCTTTCGAGCGATATGTTACTAGAGAACGGGACTTGGGAGACATTTAGCCCCGACACCCTGTCAGGAGATCGTATCTTCAGGGTAAGGATACCTTGGCACGTAAAACTAAGCGCCTGGCGCAGCGCGCGCGCTCGCGAGCATACAATATACAGCTCTTATCTTGTTATATACTTGATTACGCGAGACTTGTCGGAAAAAATATTATTTTTGTTCGAGCTGTTGTAATTTTTTTTTTTTTTTCTTATACACGAGCGCTTTTATCTTATATCTTTTACATCATGTGGCAATTTTGTTTTTCCAATGCTACCGCTGCCCGTCGATAAAAGGGTGACATGCACTAAATTCGGACTTTGGTTGGTTGTGCGAGAGCCACGTAAATTAATTGTTATATAAGATATATCTTTATATCTTTGTACTTTTCATAATTATGGAATGCGGCTCAAGTTGCTCTGCACGATCAATCAAGGATTTCGATTGAATGTTTTTATCTTATCCTGCACACAATGTATGTGTGTACAAATGTATACACACCTATGTTAGTATTAAGCATTTTTGGCTGCGTTCCTTTTCACTCCTTATCTGTCTTTTTGTACTTTTGTGTATCTTTTTTTTGCCGCCCTTCTCTCTATATGTGATAATTCGTACCTCTTTAATGCTCGTTTATATGCGTATTGCGCTCCTGAATGTCGCCTTATTGTATATATACACGAGAGACTGTCCCTGTGAAAATGTTCCGCTATCTCTTATCGTTGCTAATGATTCGCTCACAGAAAAATCTCGATGCAGCCTGAATCAAGAATATCGAATTTAGCTTGAAATCTGTCCGTGAAATCTCGAACCTATAGTACAGATTATTTGCGTGTTCCATTATTACACTTCATAGTCAAAAAAAGATTACATCTATGCATACCTACCCTTATCTTTTGCGAGAATACGGCATATTACGTAACGTTTGCGACGATATATGCAATCGAAAAATGCTTATTTCTGCGATTCAGCGTGTCGTTGGAGAAAAATAGAGCGAAACGACTCGCAGACACATGTATTGTGTGTCTATATATATGTACATATACATACATTGTATCTTGCGCGCCATGTAAGTTTCAAATTGCAAACAACGCAGTCTTGGTGCATGCGCGAAAATGCATGTGCCGCATAAAACAAGCAACAAAAGAGATATTGAGGTGAGAATTTTTCTCTACGCGCAGAAACAAGCGAACGAACAAGGGTGCCGAATAATTAGTCAAATTTATTGCGCCTTTATTCCTTGTTTTTTTTCCGCGCGCTTGGACGTCTGGAAGATGCACGTGCGAAGAAAGGAATTTTTCCCGGTGTTAGCCTGCAGCAACGAACGAGTCGGCGTATACGGAGAAAAATGCTCGCTCTGGCAGAAAGAGAAAGAGAGAGAGTGTGTGTGTTATTGGTGGAGACAACGGAAAGTAATGCATAGACAACTATATTTTCTCCGTTTACACCGGACTCGCCGTCTCGCTGAGGATAGCACGCGAATGCACTCGCTGGAACGTGCATTCTCTATACATTGCACCGCAGCAGTTTTTCGTTTCATTTAGCCTTCTTGACACGTTAGCGCGATTGCGATCGTTAACACGCTTGAGATATAGACCGAGAAAGCTGCTACATTTTGGTATTATGAATAATTCTTTTTTTCTTTTTTTTCGACGTATCGCATGCCGGACTATGTGAATGCTACTGTGTGTCGGCACTTTCGACACACTGTGAAGAAACACAAAGTGATATACGTAAATTGCATATCTCGTGATTATTTAGTATACAGTATGCTTAGAGCAGCGTGCAACAAAATATTATTTATTTAAAAAATAAAAAAACATTGAAAAATATTTAAATTAATATTCTTTTCAACAAGAATTAAACGATGCTAATGTCTAAAGAATCAATTTTATTTACAGCATTCTATTTTTACTAAAGCTATAGATTACTTCTAGTATATGCAATTCAAAATATTTTATATGTCGTTATTTATATGCCGTTTTTTTATACATGCGCCCATAGGTATAGACGGCTTTGCTGCAGCAACAATAAGATAACTCTTTAAATTTGCGTTAGGTTCTCGCGTACGACAAAGACATCGGTGAGAACGGAAGAATCCAGTATAGCATCAAGAGCGGTCGAGGCAAGGGCAAATTTAGAATTCATCCGAATACGGGAATGGTATATTCTGCGCGTGGGTTCGAGGCTGGTCAAGAATTCGAAATGATGGTAAGAGTGGTGTGCAAGTAATGATTTCATTTATTTAAGAAAAGAAACTACGATTTGACGTAACCAACCGACGCAAAGTAAATTTTGTTAAAGTTTAACTTGAGTAAATTAATTATGTATAACTGATTGATAATAATATAATTTTAAACAAAATATAATAGTCTTATTTGTCGCGAAGAATATAAATTGGAGCAAAGAGAAATTGGAGTAAATTTGCATCGTGTTACGCAAATTACGTCACGCCGGATCTCAGCTTCTGACTTTATAATGTTCGCATATTCATAGCGGCACTTCTACGGTGTAAACTTGATTTAAATCGGGACTCGCATATGCGCTATACGTATATTTTTTACACATACACACGCGCTGCATATTCATAAATTCTACAGATACGAGCAACCGATCACGGGGATCCCCCGCGTAGTCATCAGACTCGGGTTTCCGTTCAAGTTGTAGAGGCGCCAAAAAAATCGGAAAATCCACCGGTGTTCAAGACAAATAATCAAAGCGTGGAAGTAACAGAAAGCGACAAGGCGGGCTTTTTGGTCGCTCTTGTGCAAGCTACCGACAAAGACGGTGATTCTTTGTGGTACGATATTTTAGGTAAGAAGAAAAACAGCGCATGTGACACATTTTAAATATTACATTCTTTTCCGGATTAAAAGCTTATTTTTCTATAGAAGTCAAAAAGAATGTTTATTTACTTTCTAAATTTAAAAAAAACTATATAATATTTGTTCAGCGCGCAAATGTTGTATGTATACTTAAAATATAATAAAGGAGCACTCTCTCTAATCAAAGAAGTACAATAAATCCTAAATTTTACCGGCGCGTGTTTTAGACGGCGACAAACGCGACGAATTCTTCATCGGGCGCGACAATGGCAACGTGCTACTAGCAAAGAGACTAGACTGGGAGACTCAGAACTTTTACAATCTCACTATCGGCGTAACGGACGGCGTGCACACGGCGCTGACACAGCTGCTCGTTACCGTGATTGACATCAACGATCATCGACCGGAATTCACTGAGAACATGTATCACATCGACATCTCGGAGAATGTCGAGAAGGGCGAGAAAATTCTGCAGCTGCACGCGACCGACGAGGACGAGGACAAGAAGGTTTTCTACAGCTTGCACGCGGCTCAGACCCAAGCCTCTCTCGAAATCTTCCACGTGGACTCGGTTCTCGGTTTGATTACGCTGAACGAGCCGCTCGATCGGGAAACCATTGAGGAGCACGTGCTGACGGTGATGGTAAAGGATCAAGGTACACCAGCCAAGCGTAACTACGCCCGAGTAATCGTGACCGTGCACGATCACAATGATCACGCACCCGAGTTCATCAACGGGCTTGTCGAGGGCAAGGTGTACGAAGCCTCGCCGATCGGCACGGCGGTAGTGCAGATGTGTGCGATCGATCGTGACCGCGGCGAAAACGCCCGGATCACTTACTCGATCACGTCCGGCAACGCTGGAAATGTGTTTGCCATCGATCCCGATCTTGGACACATACGTGTTGCGCGCGAGCTCGATCTTGGCGCCTCGTCAGAATATATTCTTCTCGTGAAGGCGAACGATCATGGCTCTCCCGCGCTGTCGAACAACGTGCCGGTGCATGTGATGGTGACAATGGCCGACAACGCACCACCGCGGTTCATCCATAAGGAGCTGTCAGCGGAGATATACGAGAACCAACAGCTGGGCACATACGTGAAGCACGTGGAGGCGAGGAGCACGTCATCGCTGCAGTTCGAGATCGTACGCGGGAATCGCGACGACACGTTCTTCGTGAATCCAAGCACCGGCGTGATCGTCGTCAAGAATCAGCTGGACTACGAAAAGACCAAGTCCTACAATCTAACAGTATCGGCCACAAATATGGCTGGCGCGTCGGCCACCTGTAATATTATTGTCCACGTCCTCGACAGAAACGACAACGCGCCGCGATTTCTACAGGCGCTGTACAGCGGCGAGATCAGCGAAGGTGCCAGCATCGGTTCTTTAGTGCTGACCAACACGAGCGCGCCGTTAGTTATCAAGGCCGAGGATGCGGATTCTGAATTAAATGCGTTGCTCAATTACGACATCGTCGATGATCTGCCGCGAAAGTACTTCCACATAGATTCCAGTACCGGTGCCATTCGTACGGTAATGGTGCTCGATCACGAGACCATACCAATGTTTTCGTTTCACGTGAAAGTCTCGGATCTAGGTAAACCGAAACTGTCATCTGAAACCACTGCCAAAGTGGTGATTGTCGTGATGGATGTCAACGACTGTCCGCCTAAGTTTACCAAGACTGATTACAATGTTACACTATTACTGCCAACATACAAGAACGTAGCTGTCATTCGAGTGAACGCCGTGGATCCCGACAGCTTCGAGGGAGCAGCGTTGAGGTATGTGCCGCACAAATATCAACGTGCTATTCGGTTGACAAGATTCTTTGTTACTTTATTTTTCTTCTTCTATATTTATAAATGCAAATGTTTGTTTGCATTTATAAATTTTGCAAATTTGTTAATCAAGAAATAAACATAAAAGAGCTGAAATTGTTTGTTATACTCTAAATTTTTAGAGCTTATTTTAATTATAGTTTAATTTGTTGATAATAATTACCTGTATAGAGTGAAAACTAAGACTGTCTATACGTTTTTTTTATAAATAAAATATAAGAATCAAATTGGTCAATAAGAACCGACGCAGGATGTTTTTGCGGAAAGAATGAATAAATATATACATATATATTTAAATTTTTAGCGTAAATTATACTACTAAATTTGAATTGAAATTTTCAATTCGTAATTCATATAGGATGCTGGATTTGCATCACGTATATGAGAATTCCCCGTTTTACCCTTCTATCTAAATTAATAAATTAATATTGCGAAAAACACCTCGGCCAGGAGTCGAACCTGGAATCTTCGGCTTTCCGTGCCAAAACCTTTCCTATTCGGCTACCGAGGCTGCAAAAACATCCTGCGTCGGCTCTTATTGACCAATTTGATTCTTAGTTTAACTTTCAAGAGCCTTGTCTCTTTGTTTAAATAAAATATGTTATATTTTTCTAGATATGACATTATTGACGGGAATAAGGCTCATACTTTCGATATAGATGCTCAGAGCGGTATTATTACGGTTAATAATCCAGAACGCATAAAGAAGAACTATCTTCTCCATGTACGAGTGTCAGATGGGAAATATTCGAGTGTGGCACAAGTGAACGTAAATGTGGAGAAGTCAGAGAATTCCGGTTTGATTTTCCAGAAGAATGTCTACGAGGGTGCCATTTTAGAGAATTCCACGAAAATTACGACCGTGGTAGTGGTGAACGTTCTCGGTAGCTCGTTGAATGAGCACATTGTCTTCAGAATTCTTAATCCCACCGACATGTTCGTAATCGGACCGACTTCCGGCGCGATCAGAACCACCGGCATACGATTCGATCGGGAAGTGTGTGATCATTACGAATTAATCGTCGAAGCGAAAAGTCATCCGCCGGATCGAGAGAAGCCCAGAGTAGCTCATGTTATAGTAAATGTCACTATACTTGACATCAATGACAATTGTCCGATGTTTGTTAATCTACCTTACTACGCTGTTGTGTCCGTCGACGCTCAAAAGGGCGATGTTATCACAAAGGTAGATAATTTTCTTTTTAATCTCTCACTTTAATTTTATTTTCAATCTTATTTGAGATTTTTGATCTGTAAATGCGCTTGTTTAGGTTCACGCGATAGATATGGATAGTGGCGATAACGGCGAGGTGAGATACGAATTGAAGAAAGGTCATGGAGAACTGTTCAAGGTGTGCCGGAAAACGGGTGAAATATCGTTGAAGCAAAATCTCGAAGGTCATAATCGCGAATATCAGCTTACGATCGCCGCGTACGACGGCGGTAAGTTCGTTAAATATAAAGTCAATAACTTGCTTTCCGTTTGATCTCATTTTAAATGAGCTTCTAAATATGATTACAGGAACAACAACGCCTTGCTCCATTGAGGTGCCAGTCAACGTGAAGGTGATAGATCGCTCGATGCCGGTATTTGACAAGCAATTCTACACGGATAGCGTGCTCGAAAGTATAGAAGTACATTCACCTCTGGCGTTATCCATTCAAGCTGAATCACCGTTGAATCGCAAACTCATATACAGCATTACTAAGGGCAATGATTTCGAAGAGTTTGCCCTAGACTTCAACACGGGTAAGTAAAATATATGCGATAACTTACCTTGGCATGTGCTATCAGATGACAAACGTGAATTTTGCGTCAGAAAATTACTTCGTGTGAAATAGCGTAACGTTGCGAAGATTGTACGGCATAGAAAAAAATAGTAGAAGCGTATATAATTGATAGTGTTATTTTTTATCGGTGCGCAGCAAAAATATTGTAAATCATATTTACAAACATTGGTAGTCGATATGTATTCTATTTGAATCTCTTTTTAATTAAAACAAACCACGTAACAGTTACATTTTTTAAATTAATTTTATGTCTGAGAGAGAGAGAGACAGAGAGACAGAAATTCGTCCAGATCCGAGTAAAACATATTCCTGTTTTTATTTCATAACTTGGCTATGGGACTTACACTATTCACGCGGAAAGGTTTCTTGTGACAAATTGCAAGTTCGCGGATATATAATTTACTTAGTAAACTTGTAAGTTTTGCTGTATTATAGTAGGTGGCTAGTAAGTTTATTTAAGTATTATGTAACAGTATTATGTAATAGAGTATATTGATGACAAATTGGTGAATGACAAAATCTAGTAAAAAAAATAATTTTTAATATATAATAAATAATTAACATTTTATTAATAAATTATTGAGAATATTGAATATAATTTTAATGTGTAAATAATAAATTGACTCGCAGAAGTTTTTTATTTTCTCTTATTATTCATTTTATTTTTATTAGCTTTTTGGTAAACGTATTTTAATTTCTTTGTTCTCTCTGATTTGTATATAGCAACTGTTTGTATTTTTATGTATATTTTATAGTAGATTTAATCATTCCGCGATCATGATACTTGTTCCACATATTTATATACATATATCTTTTACGACTGCTTGTCTGGAATCTAGAGATTAAAGTTTTGTTGTATCTCCCTGTTTCGCAGCCCCCGACAGTAACAATGGTCCTTGTGAGTATAAAAAAAAAAACGTTCTAGTTCTATTTCGGTCTGTGCTGTGTCGCTACGCTGTGTTGCACACCACGCTCTGTGTTCATGCACGATGTAATATCATAAGCGAATTGCTGCAGTCGGGTCGAACGAATTGAAACAAAGCGCGAGCAACAGAATTGAATTTGGTTAAATCTGAGATTCAATAACTAAACCAGAAGGAAGTAGCTTGCGCGCATTCTGACTTGATAATGTCGAATTCAAACATAGAACTTCCAGATTTGAATTTCTTGCTTGCTCTTAAATTCAGAAACATTTTGTATAACTCGGATGATCTTACTTCGATGACATCACGTATGTGAATTCTCAACGACTAAATCCACTCATTTTATACATATTCGCGTTCGAAGAGTTTTTTTTTTTGTTATCATACGTAAAATTAAGATTTTAATTTTGTACACGAAGATGTAATTAAGAGTTTAGAATATGTTGATTAGTACACGTTGATTAGTTCCTGCAGTGCTTGATTGCATTTCCAATTAACATTTTAATCGACGCAAACTATTCAATTATCATATGCAATTACCATAACAACATCATCTATCGCGTCATATGTATTATATCTATTCATTGTTATACGAACTTTCATTTATCTCAAATTAGATACGAGTAATAGCATTTCAAATATGTATTAACACATGAACACGTAATATTAGTTGTGAAAGGAGGACCGGTAAAAAGTGGCGATTTTCGCCCATCAACCGGTGCCTAAAAGTCATATAGATTATCGTTGCTAGTGCCCTGCAGAATGCAAAACTACTTTTTTGAAGCCTAAAAACCGATGAGAACTTGGCGAGATTCAAAAATAAAGTAGGATGT
>QVOA01014662.1:0-19040 GCA_014825685.1 Pseudomyrmex cubaensis
ATATATATATATATATATATATATTAGAGAAAATTCATATATATTAAAGTTCATATATTATTACGTGTAACCTGTGTACAATAAGTTCGCAGTAATTTAGAATTAACATATAGCTTTCAGTCAGTGCACTGCATGATTGATTTGATCCTTTAATCTTGTAAAAAATCTGAAATAATTTCAAGTGATATAATAACAAGAATAGTTTGAAAGCATGTTTAAATAAATTTTTATCAGACAAATTTTTGTTTTGAAAATAAATTTAAAAACTAACAATTTACCAAAGTAATTGATAGCACATAAATTTTAATAACGTTAAGAAAATTGACCTTCTAATATTTTGAAACTAATTTTAAGTTATGTTTACATACTACTCACTCTTTCCAAGATGTATAAGTACAATGTAGCAGTGCCTCACCACATATTGTAATCAGTATCATCTTGATCGAAAGTTATGAAAAATCCGACTAGAGTTGAGTATACAACAATATTGCCTGCTAACGTCAAGTAGCACGCACCCCATTGTATCTAGAAATTAAGAACAAAGTGCTCTGTACTCTATTATATCAAGTAATGAATCTGTAATCTTATGATTTGTAACATACTACTGGCTCATCTGCCGGAGATCGCGCCAACACAATTGGAAGAGCAAATGATGACACCACAAATCCCATAGTAATAAATATTGCCAATTCTAGACACGGGTTACTGGTGCTACCTGAGTCATCTGTGTAACGACGTGCTATTATGGTTGGAATAGGTGCCAATATGTAGAACAGTACTACAAAAAATGGCCACCATACTCTAAAAATTACACAAGCTGTGATAATATATTATTCTAAAGAAAAACACTTGAAAAACAGAAATTATGATTAAGAAATATGTACTCACTTGTATACTGGTAATGCACAGCCAAGAATTACAAAAGTCATTCCAATGGAACCAGCAAATGCTAGCAATACTAATCTGTAATAAGTGTTTCTTTAAAATTTACACAAGAAAGTCCTTATTTATTAAATAACAAGAGAAATTTGGATATAAGTTTATTTTTGGATTCAAAGTCATTTTATAGTAAGTTTTCTTTGTATATACAAATACTTACGCTGTTTTTCAGAGAAACACCATGAAGAGAAATTGGTCATGAAACAAAAAAAGTAAACAGTTAATGTCTTCATATTATGCAATAAATGTAACTATGTGTATAATATAATACATATATATAGTTCAATAACACAGTGTTAAATAATCTATTTTTAAACGTTTTTGAACAACTTTATAGCATATATAAATATACAAAACGACGTATGCTTTGAAGTAACTAATAGCCATTCAACTGTAAATAATACTTATATTTCTGCAAAACTTATTTCTAAAACTCTCCTTATTTACTACAATCATAAAAAGACGCATAAAGTTGATATTCTAGACGTTTTTTTTTTTCCCGCAAACTAACGTTAACAAGAGAATAAATCGCATTATCTTGAAATTAAATTATAAAACTTCAGAGAGCTCGCACGAAGCTCTCAAGTGTCAAACCAACAATGACAACAACGAAATCGCGAGGTTATGTTTTGATAAGTGAATCCGCGCTTTTCGCGCGAAGTTATCGCGACGATGACATCTTTCAAAAATTCACGCGACGACAAATCACACGTTGGATAATTTAAAATGCGCCGAATAACCTTTTATCCCGGCCATTGCGGATCGATTTGACAGGTGCGTGTATTTATCGAACTCTCGCTTATACGTAGACTACGCGTGACGTAAAGTATGTGAAGGACCGTGCATTGTTCTCGGGAAAGAGGAGAAAAAATGCGCCGGTTGGTGGGTTTGACCTAAGGGCTTCTACATGACGCGTCAAGAAGCGACGCGATAACCAAGCAACACGCTGCTTTTCCGCAAGAGCGAATTGGCTGATTGGCCACTGTGTTGTTCCTTGAACTACATTTCGTATCGGACTGGTCGGATTAATTTCCGGTCAGTCACAGCTGATTGGCGCACGTCACTGTTGGTTGTTCGCTTATAGTCAAAGTTAGCCAATCGCAAAAGTTAAATTCCAAGTAAATGTCACTAGACGCCGGAAGTTACGTATCTTTAACACTCGAAATGCGAGACGTTGATTGGCTAGCGCATGACTCACACGTTTGACGTGTACGGTCAATTTTATGCAAACGCGCCATTACTCTATGATTTGGCAACGATAGGAATCATACGGTCTCCCGTTTCGTTGTCAGCACTCGTCAGCACTAGTGTGTATACCGGAAAGAGAGATTGTGTATTGCGTGCGATTTTCTTGCATAAAAGACATCACAGGAACTGAACAATGAGTGATCAGAAGAGGTAAGAAATTACGGCGAGACGACGTACCCACGGCGGTTTTCATTGTCGATTTTTCACGGATCGCCGAGCGTGTACCGACGAAGTGCGATAGTCGCGGCGACTCAATTTCACGATGTCATCATGTCGACGCAACGCTTTGTTTTCGACGAACTATCTCGTTTTATCGTAAACGCGTGACGTTACAACATCGGGAACGAGCATTAATTTCGCCGTCGTTCCCGTCCATGCGATATCTCGAATTGTGATGCCCGATTGAACGTGAATCGCGCTCATCAATTTTCGCGTGTCGTCCTATCATGGCTATGTGAAACACAACAAGAGAGAAAGAGAGAGAAATGCGAAAACGTCAATTTTCGTCGTTGTACATTGTGAACGTTACTGGTATCACGCACCGTTATTCCCAGTCGCACTGTGACAAAGAAATTGCGAAGATACAAAGAATATATTTATTTTTATATTTTTGAGAAACAACGGTTGTTTATTAAAAACTTAAAAGATTTGAGGAATATATTGATTTCTTGGATTATATTTCACATATTGCTACGTGTCATCGTCTTGCATCATAATGATGTTGTAAAAAAATAAAAAAAAAGATTCTAAAGAGATGTACTAAATAAACAGAACACACATATATGTATACTTGTACATGTACACAATTATAAATTGTATATTCAGTGTATCATAATGTATTGCAAAAGTCTTTTATCTTAAAAACAATAAGATTTATCAACAAGATGTTTTGACTGAAAGACATACTAACTAAAAAAATTAAACATTTTTTAATTGAAGAATTTTTTAATTACTCAGCAAAAATGAAGAAAAATTCTTTAGAGACAATCTTTACTAGTTTCTTATTAACTGATCAAAAATAGTTTGAAATAGTTTGAAAATAGAAATTGAAAGAGTAAAAATATTGTTTTAAAGATTTGCATTTTAATTAATGCTTCTGGTTCTAGCGGTGAAGATTTGGCTACAGCTATTCTTCGTAAGAAGGATAGGCCAAATAGACTCTTGGTTGATGAAGCCATCGCAGATGACAACTCAGTTGTGGCGCTATCGCAGGCTAAGATGGATGAACTGCAACTCTTTCGCGGAGATACAGTACTTTTAAAGGGCAAACGGCGTAAAGAGACAGTGTGCATCGTTCTTTCAGATGATACGTGTCCTGATGAGAAAATACGCATGAACAGAGTTGTTAGAAATAATTTACGCGTACGTCTAAGTGACGTTGTTTCTGTACAAGCTTGTCCAGAAGTAAAGTATGGAAAGCGAATCCATGTGTTGCCAATGGACGATACTGTTGATGGTCTTACCGGGTAAATTAAAAAAAAAAATTATAGACATCTCTTTAATGTATAAATACTAAATATAATTAATTATCTGATTTTATAATCTTACACATGTGCTTTTGTATCGCAGAAATCTGTTTGAAGTATATTTAAAACCGTACTTTCTCGAAGCGTATCGTCCCATTCATAAGGACGACAATTTCATTGTCCGGGGAGGGATGCGAGCGGTGGAATTTAAAGTGGTCGAAACTGATCCAGGACCTTTCTGCATTGTGGCGCCTGACACTGTGATTCATTGCGAGGGTGATCCGATTAAGCGCGAGGTCGGATACTTGTGCGCTATTTAAAATTATTTCACTATAATTTCACGCGGATTAATTAAAAGCATTCGTTTGTAGGAGGAGGAAGAAGCATTAAATGCTGTTGGTTACGACGATATCGGTGGCGTTCGTAAGCAGTTGGCGCAGATCAAGGAAATGGTAGAATTACCATTGCGACATCCGTCTTTGTTCAAAGCTATCGGTGTCAAACCGCCACGCGGTATATTGCTGTACGGGCCACCGGGAACAGGAAAGACATTAATTGCTCGAGCTGTGGCAAACGAAACAGGAGCGTTCTTCTTTCTTATTAACGGTACGATATTTTAATTATTATCGAAATAACTTGGATAAAAATTATGAGGTTTTTTCTAAGTGTTTTTTTTTTTTTTCTATTTTTGCACGTAGGTCCTGAAATTATGAGTAAATTGGCTGGTGAGTCCGAGAGTAACTTGAGAAAGGCATTCGAAGAAGCTGAGAAAAATTCTCCGGCCATTATATTCATCGATGAACTCGACGCTATCGCGCCAAAACGTGAAAAGGTTTGTCAGATTTTATTGGGTACAAAAAAAAATTATAGTCTGGACAAAACATAACAGCTGTTCTTTTCGCGATTTTAGACCCATGGTGAAGTTGAGAGACGTATCGTGTCACAACTGTTAACTTTAATGGACGGAATGAAGCAAAGTTCCCATGTTATCGTGATGGCAGCTACCAATCGACCGAACAGCATCGACGGAGCGTTGCGTCGCTTCGGACGCTTTGACAGAGAGATTGACATCGGTATACCAGATGCGACCGGTCGTTTGGAAATCTTGCGCATACACACCAAAAATATGCGACTCGCTGATGATGTTGACTTGGAAGAGGTGCGTGTGTTTTCTTTTTTGTTTTATATTATATTTTATAGCACAGAGTGCTGACAAAACAAAATATTGTTAGATCGCGGCCGAAACTCATGGACACGTCGGCGCCGATTTGGCATCTTTATGTTCCGAAGCTGCTCTCCAGCAAATTCGTGAAAAAATGGATCTCATCGATTTAGAAGACGATCACATAGATGCAGAAGTTTTGTCTTCTTTGGCTGTTACAATGGAGAACTTTAAGGTGGAGTTATTAAGTGGATGTTTCTTTTCATGTTGCACAATTGGCGTTTGTCTTCTAAATGAGAGTAAATTTCTTTTTAAAGTACGCGATGACAAAGAGCAGCCCGAGCGCTCTACGCGAGACAATCGTAGAGGTGCCAACGGTTACTTGGGACGATATTGGAGGTTTACAGAGCGTCAAAATGGAATTGCAAGAATTGGTGCAGGTAGGAAGAATAATCGCGCGCTAAATTCAAGTCGTAAATGAAATTGGAACGTTCAAAACGCGTGTTTTCTTCATTTTGCAGTATCCGGTGGAACATCCTGATAAATTCTTGAAATTCGGTATGCAACCGTCGCGAGGTGTATTATTCTACGGTCCACCTGGTTGTGGTAAAACATTGTTGGCCAAAGCTATCGCGAACGAATGCCAGGCGAATTTCATTTCTGTCAAGGGTCCTGAATTGTTGACAATGTGGTTCGGTGAATCAGAAGCTAATGTCAGAGACGTGTTCGATAAGGTAATGTTTTTTTTCGCTGAATAATTCAAACTTGCTGATGATAATTTGAGATTGTTTTAACGAAGAGTTTTACTTCAGGCAAGATCAGCAGCACCGTGTGTGCTGTTCTTCGATGAACTTGACTCCATTGCAAAGTCTCGAGGAGGTACCGTCGGCGACGCGGGCGGCGCGGCGGACCGTGTGATAAATCAGATACTAACGGAAATGGACGGTATGGGCGCGAAGAAGAACGTGTTCATCATAGGAGCGACGAATCGTCCCGATATCATAGATCCAGCTATTCTACGACCTGGTAGATTAGATCAGTTGATTTACATACCGCTGCCAGATGAAAAGTCTCGAGAAGCCATTTTCCGGGCTAATCTCCGCAAATCTCCCGTAGCTAAGGTAATTCATTAAACAGGTAAATTTGTCCAAGTGAAAATTTCACAGTAGCGATATGTGTGAGAATCTTGTTGTGCAAACGAACAAAGTGCTGTTTCTAAAAAATCATTTCTTTTTTTCCTCTTTATTATAGGATGTAGACTTAAGCTATATCGCCAAAGTCACACATGGTTTCTCCGGTGCTGATCTGACAGAGATCTGTCAACGCGCATGTAAACTCGCTATTAGACAGTGCATCGAGACTGAAATTCGTAGAGAAAAAGAACGAGCAAATAATCCATCCGCATCCATGGACGTGAGTATCTTATGACGAAACTCAATTTTCAACTCTGATATTTCGAAACCCATTTCTGCTGCGTCATTTGTCATGACTCATATCTGAAGCGACTTCGTGAATTGTGATGTGGTTAGTAACGTACTTAACAAATAATTTTTAACAGAGAGAATTTCTGATTTAATTTATTCACATCTTTGACGACAATAAGTTTATACAATATTTCCTGTCTGCAAGAAAGAAGTTTCCTCTTACACTCTATACACATACAATATAATATTTGATGCAATAATGCAGCTCTGAGAGTTTATTAAAAGATATAGATAAGCAGTGTTTTTAATGTGTGTGTGGAAGTTGAAATGATTTGATTTAGATGAAAATACAGATGTTGTGTATTTCAGTCTTAAGTTCTAAACTATATTTCTATTTTCGCTCTTATGTGCAATCTAGATGGATGAGGATGATCCGGTACCAGAAATAACGCGGGCTCACTTCGAGGAAGCAATGAGGTTTGCTCGTCGTTCAGTATCTGACAATGACATACGGAAGTATGAAATGTTTGCGCAAACGCTTCAGCAATCGCGAGGATTTGGAACTAACTTCAGGTGCGTGTTTTCGATACTCGTACATAGCAAATAAAGAAACATTTCTTAATATTCAAAGTATATACACATATTCGTTTTCAATAGAGACTTTCGAGTGCACGCGTTTTATCTTAAAAAAAATTTTTGCAGATTTCCACAAAGTGGTGCAGGTGGTACTCAAGACAACACACAAGGCGATCAAGCCTTCCAAGATGATGGAGATGACGATCTCTATAGCTAAGTTTTCGTTTCCTTTATATGTCGTTACAGTGAACATACGACAAAAGGGCCTTTCTGTTACCACGTAACATATTGCACTAGGGCTTCCAAGTATTCAAAGCAGGTATACAGATCCGACCCGGATCCCGACACAAATCTGAATTTGACACATTCTGTTGTCTCGGATATTTTTAATAAACCGAATTTGTTTGAAGCGTTATAAATTATCCGCTACCCGAATACTCGGATAGCCTCGGAATTAAATGAAACTAACCTTGGAGCCCTATTTTGCACAAGAAAAAAATCGTTTCTAAGTGGTACAATTGGAATAAAGAGAAAAACTTAAATAAATGGCTAATATAACGAAAATTTTGTATGATACAATACGAGTTTGCGTTTGTAGAGGAAAATTACTGTAGACCCTATAATCCGTATTTAAAAATCCAATACAATCATATAATAATTATTCGAATATAAAAAAACGTTGATTGAAAGCATTTTGTTACACTCGATTATTTTTCTCGATCAAATGAATTTACTGATAAGCGATAAAACTTTGTCTATGGCAGAAATGCTGTTTCTGCATTAAATTCTTTTTTACCCAAAAGAAAACAATTTGTGTGAGGGCATCGCTAGCTGATTATACGTCACAAGAGGATTATTAATGACAAAATATACACATTCGCATATGTAGGAGTTTTTCTATGCAAGTTTGCATTTGTTAACGATCACACGCGCATTTTGTCCATGATAATCTTGTTCGGAATAGACCCTTTTGCTGCATTATCACTGTACTCTCTGAGAATACATTCTGTTGTTCACACTCACAAATTGCAGTAACAAGAATTTATGCCATGTCGTGATAAGATAGTCACATGATGATGTATGTTGACGATTTTACAAAATATCCTTTAGAAGTAAATTATATAATCTATATTCGATCAAAACAAAAAGAGCCTTTTTAAATCTCGTTTATTTCGAACCACATGTTACGATTATCTTGATTACATATTTTCGCAATTTTATAAAACAATAGGTTTTGAAAACCGAGTTTTTTTCCAGAAACAAAAAGAGCAAGTTGAATAAGATTGAACACCACTAAAGTAAATAAGATGTTTGATTCTCTTGTGAGACTGGTAAGTTTGCAAGCGCTCTATGTGCAATTCACTGAATACAACCGATGTGTAACCATTGACACTTTTTCTCAACGGTGAAAATTTTTATTTGAAAGAGGAAAAGTGAATCTCATACTGCCGTTATTGTTCTCTATATGAAGAATAGATAGAAACTCGATGCAGAGCGTTTTTTCACATAACACTTTACTAGTGAAAATAACTTGTTACAGCACAAGAAAATAATTTGTATATAACTGCGAAAGAAAACTATTATTATATACAAAAATTATCTAGCAGATACGCGTATCATAATCTATAAAACACTTCTAGATTTTGTTTCTAAGTTGGTTATATATATATAATCGTATTTTTTACATTTCTACTCTATTTTTTTCTTTTTTTTTTTTTTTAATGTCGGGTTTTGCACACAAGGAATATTACTCCAAGATCGTAAAAACTCATTTATTTTTTATTCGGAATCTTGATATATTGCTGCGTTCGCGCAATATGATTCGCATAAGACATCACAAGTTTCTGTGAACGAAAAAAAGAGTTGTGACGAATGCAATTTTCGCAACGAAAAAAAGAAAGCACCGATCGATTTTTATAGAAAAAAAAATCGTCAGCAATTTTATGAAGCATATATATAAATTAAATTAGGATATGTTCAAAGAACTTTGAGATAAAGAAAGACTTCCAGTTTTTTTCTTTTTTTTTTGTTTTTCATTTGCAGATCAATCACGTGTATTGATAAGAAACTCTTCATACGCAATGGCGGTCAAAGCTTAAGCCTTATAGCACGTTCGTATGTACATTGGTTATCAACGCTTTTATTTATCCTTATAAAAAAGTAGGACTATTTATATTTATATATATATATATGTACCAAATAAAACACGCGTTAGTATAAAACCGCCGTAACAACATGACACATCATCGGATCTACGCGATACTGACATACGATTGCGTCGAATGCTCTTTTTTTGTTTTTAGTTCACACAGAAAAAAATAAATTCTACCGTAATCGATAGATTTATACAACATTACATAATACGCTACGAAAACTTAAAAACAACACGCAGCTGTGCCTCACTCAAATCGCATTAACGATTGATGAAAATGTGTCTTCGCCAGCTCCAGAGTGTCGTCTCATATTCCGGTAAAATTGGCACCGATACAGTGGAAAAACAAAAATTTTATATTCACAGTAAGCTCGAGTCGAGAAAAAAACGCGAATATCGAAGATTCTCTTTCCTATATATAGTTACTTAACTATTTATATATAAATTACAATGTGGTGTATGTATATGATGACAGTTTTCAATATAATCAGTTCGAAGCGCTCAAAAAGACTTATTGCACAATCGATATTTAATTTACATACAATTAACATTCGTCTGAGATATAAAGCATAAGATACAGCGGTACGGTTTGATAAGATATAAAATTTGTATTGGATTAAAATGTAATATATATATATACATAGTGTCGAAAATTATTCTTACATACTGAGATACACCATGTCTAAAATCGTTTCGGACTTTTAAAAAGAAATGGAATGAATCCTCACACATGTTTCACGCTTTTAAAATCTGTAAACTTTGTATTTCTGTCATTGTTTTCTTTTTTACTTCATTATCTCTCTCTCGCGCGCGCACGCACGTGTAAAACTTGAAATACCTTCGAACTCTAAATGCCAACGAAGTAACGCATTGTTACAAACAAAAAAAAAAAAGAATAATTTTAGCAAAGTTGTACAACACCCGATCATTTACAAAAAGCTCTCTGCACAAAAAGCTCTAAACTATTTCTGAAAGATCTTATACATTTTATACAAGAATTATACAACAATGAAACTCCGTCCGTTCGACAGTTTCTCGAATATTTATATTTGTATTTTTTACATCTTTCCCAGAAAGAAAATGAGCTTTTCATTGAACACAGGAGACAAAGATCTTATCATCCAAAAATATAGCAATCCAATGAAACGTAAAACATCAAACAGAAATGGCAGCTGCAAATTTCAATTAACATTTACTTAAATCTACGCTCAGAACGGTATAAAAAAAAAGAGCATAAAAAAGCAGCGAAGTTTTAGTTTATTCGCATCGCCGACATCTTCAGACATGTGATTTCCATAAGTAACATGTCACGCTTTCGTAAAATAAACTATTCAACATATGTTAATAAATATGTTAATAAATGTATTAAATGGTTTTTTTTTTTTTTTTTTTTTTTTTTTTTAACGATCCAAAACGTTTTTTCTAAAACCAAAAATACAAGTAAAAACACTATTGTTTATTTCTTATATCTACTTGTAAAAATAGTGGTCACGCGTTTTTTTTTTATGTGTAAATTTTGTAAAAGATCTCTTGTGCCGCGCACATAAGTTTTTTTTTTTTACCACAAACTTATCATTGGATTACTATATTCCTTATGCGTAATTACGCTCGTGATGCTTGTCTAAAGAATAATGAAAGAAAACTTTCGCTCAGTATCTGACAGCTCAGTATAATTTAAACCGAGAGTGTTACTCGATTGTTAAATCTTTTTTTCGAAATACGCGGTTTCATACAAAAACATCAATTCTCTGAATTCCAACGCACACGTGATTCACAAATTTTTAGCGCGTACTAGATGTGTAACACATTCTCGGTAATAATTTAATAATCTACACAGATTTCTTTTTTTTTCTTTTTTTTCTTTTTTTTTTTTTTAGTTCTATACTGAATTCGGAATAATTAGATAATAACCGCCGTCTATTATAGACGTCCTCTGTCGTCTCTGTGTGTCACTCTGTCCCTCAGTCCTTTTGACGTCACGATCTTGTTGCTCCTTATACGGTTTGCTAATCCGTTTTATCTTGAGCTTTTGATATGCCTTTAAAAGTGTGTGTGTGTACGTGTTATACGCTCAGTCTGTCCTTTGTGTGACAGGTGGAAATTCGGTATCATCGTCCAGACGGAACGGGCCGCCTTTCGGTGGGCTTTCGGTTGCCGCTATCATCTCCTGATACTTCTCTGATTCTACAAATCCATTTACATTCAGATTATACAGACTTCGTCTTTATCATATTATCTTGAGCGGATATAACGATAAAGATGTATACAGACACGATCGGTATTCAATGGATACATGATATATTTTTGCATTCAGATACAGTCCCGACCGAGGATATTCGATGTGTAAATTCTATTTATTTTCGCACAGCTTTCAGGGTTCAAGTAGCAAGGTTTTAGAACATTTTTAAAAACTCGGGGACATGTTATCGATCCGAAGTGCGAATATATTTCATTAACCATTGTCTACGTCACATTGCCGTGAGATACATTCACTAATGAATTCATGATATGATATAACGATCTCTTTAACAAAAATCGACAATTGCAGGCATTTTTTGTTTTCTATCACGTTTTATATCACGTTACTCTATCGTACTTGAATGATAAAATATTACAACAAATATAATACTTAACTGTATACACTTCATGTAATTATTATTGAGTAAAAATTACTCTAGGAACTTTATGTAATATCGTATACGTACTTTTGATGTATTATTTTCTCTTTTTTTTATACCAAATATTTATACATTTTCTTATCATACAAGTCTTCTGGACATTCTAATAATATAAAATATAAATGAGTATAATAATTAAAAACATTAAGTATATAAGAACGAAATTGAGCCGTTTAACAGTAAATAAAACATGAGAATAATAAGATTTGCTGTGTCTGATGTATATTACTTTTCGATGCTTTCCGGATAAAAACTGATTGTATTTCTTTATTACAACCTGCATTTGACTTTATAACTTTGTGTGCGAATTCTTTTTATGTATATTCTTTTTCATATTATATTAAATACACTTATTCGTTAATGAACTTAAGAATAATGCAGAAGCACGTCATACATGTGCTGTTTGTGTGGATTATTAGTAATATAAATAATTGGTTTTCTTCTCAAACGTGTGCACCATGTCATTATCCATTGCCGAGTAGCTGACACCACGTAGCTGACTAATGTCACATTATCAGTTTTTCATTAGACAAATGTTATAGTTAATCACTATATGTACAATTGTTAACATTACTCTAAATTACTCTAGTAAGAGATCTACAAATCAGTCTTCTAAGAAATAAAAAAAAAGTAGGTACGTATATTCCTCACAGGAATTTGCAAGACTTTTAGTAATGTTTAAATACTAGAATGCTAAAAATTGTTGTTTCTGACTAGCGATACAGAATTTGCACACGTGCATGATGGTGCTTCACCCTGAGGATATAGTGCCTACATGCATGTTTTTTTGTGCGACATATATCATATGTTTCATATATAGATATAGATATATATATATATATATATATGTATATGTATATGTATATGTATGTATGTACATCGTTCCTACACGTTTGTTTAATCCGCAATTAATAAGCATGATAGAGAATTTGTGTACTGTCGTTGTTTTTTTCTCTTTTTGTGTAGTATAACAACAATACAAAAATTGTATTAACAGGAATGTGTAGATTCGCGTGTAAAAGGCACATTGTTACTCAGCGTTTGCTCTCATTCTTCCTTCGGCTGCGTGTATATATTATGATTAAAAAAAGCGCGCGAACGTTAGTAGTGAGGTACGTAAGAAAAAAAGAAAAAAATTTAAACAAAAAAGAGAGAAAGTACGAAAGAGAAGCTCTACAAAAAGAAAAGATATTAGATGTCTCGTGTACGGAGAATGAGAGCGAAAAAAAAATCGAGGGACAGAATAGAGGACATACCAGTACCTGACATGGAGTCTGGCGAGCGGCCACGCAACACACCCGCGTAGCTATTTATGCAGGCTTCGGTGGATATTAAAAAGAAAAAAATTACATCAAGTAAGGTCAACTATTGGCGCCCCACCCCTCCCTCCCTCCCAATCCCTTTCTATAAAGAAACTGTCTGGCTTTTTTCATTTGTAAAGGGGGAACTAGAAGCGAGAAAAAGAAAAGACGCGAAGCAAATTGTAAAAAGAAAGTAAAAAAGAGTCTGAACGCGCGGCGCGCGCACACGCATATACACGCACAGTGTCTAAGATAGGAGCAGTACGCCAAGAGCTGATACTGGGATTGTCTTTGTTGGATGCTACAGCGGAATTTTTCTACAAAAAATACAATCAAGTAGCGCTTTCATCTACTATGCGACAAAACAACAATCCGAGCAATTGAATCTGCTTACATCTATTGCAAACATATTTCGCTGTTTTCTCATCTGTACGATTTTTCGCTATAAAAAAAAAATTATTTAAAAAATATAAGTTGCATATACATGTCGTTATTGAATCCAAATCTTTAATTGCAACGTAAAAAAACAAGATTAAAAAAAACAAGATTACTGAAGACAACTGTGACTAAAATCAATTAATTTCCGGAAGAAAAAAGTATTTCTTTTTTCTTCCTTCTTTCCTCTCTCTCTTTACGTTTTTTCTTTACATTCATTCTTTGTTGGTGAAAAATATCCGAGCATTCGTCTGTACCAACCAATCGTGTATATGTGTGTGCGATTTGCCTTAAACAAAGAAGGAGATACTTGATCTACTCTGTTAGTGTTTGAATACTTGCAAAACTCATCGCGAATATCACAAAAGTGCAACTCTATAAACAAAGTAGATAAAAGGAACTTTATATAAACACTCAAGCATCCGATAATGGACAGAAAAAACAGAAGTTTTGTAGCATTAGTATGTTTTATCTTCTTTTTGTTTTTTTTTTTATCAGTCAAACTCTGTCAGTAATGTATCTTTATCGTCAACTCGCTTCATTGTTTCGTTAAAATATGTAAAAGTGAAGAATCCAGTACGGCTTCGTCATACCTGTGTTTGTACTATTTGCAGCTGCCGCTCCGGAGCCGGAACCACCGCAATCCGCCTCATCTCGCTCTTTATCATCTAATCTGTAGAAAGTAAAGACTTTTAGTTTTGTCTTATACAAACTTTATTTAAAAAAAAAGCTTTCTCTGAAAATTATGTAAAATTCTTAAGTTTCTTTTGCGTCCACAAATCTGTACATTTTAGATTACGTGCTAAAGTATTATAAATTATATTCGTTACTGCAAAATTCGATCTTGATAAAAATAGAAAAGATATACAAACCTATGCTGTTTTATAAGAGTACAATTCCCACTTTCTGATAAATCCACAGAGTAGACGTACAGGTAACCATCGGCACTAGCCACTAACAGTTTTGGTACTTTGTGTGTTCTAAAACGTGGGCAAAAAATTCATGTAACATTTCGTCTACATTTAGTGCAGATTCAGTACGCGCGTTCAACAATATACACAGATCTAAAAGTAAGTAAGTTTCCGCTTACACAGTGATGGCACAGACATTTTTCAACCCTTGAAATGGTAGATGGACGCTGGCAAAAGCGCGTCCTTGAGTAAAAACATCAGTCACTTGCGACGGCAAGTATGTAGCCGACACAGTCACAGCCTTTGCGAAATATCCTATCCAACCTTGTCCTTCATCCGTTGTTTGTTGCCTACAACGATACAAGTAATGGTATCTCTGATAATGTAACTAATTCTTATTCTCATTTTTAACAATAAATTCATTACGAAAGTAAACGAACATGCAACAAATAATACGTACGTTTCTTTTGGTACTTCTAATTTGAATATATGCACAGTTTCCGTATTACTAGAACAACAGAGCCACATAGAATCCGTGCTAAATGAAAGACTGTTTATCGTGACGCATCTCTTGACTCCGCGTCGAAATTCGAATAACCGTGTACCTTCGTTAACCTACAAAGATATCAAATATGTTTTGGCAATTCGTAAATAAGCGCAGTCACGTATACACGTCGTTATACGTGTATTGGTTTTTTTTGTCTTACATCAAACACTCTAATCACAGTGCCCTTTTCAGAGGCTGTTGCTAGTTTCGTGCCGGTTGAGCTAAAAGCGATCGCGGCCAATGGACTATCATGCGCAGGTATTATTGTTTTGGCTTGCTGTTCAAGTATAAATAAAAGAGTATATGTTTTACTAATTTGTTCTGATCTGGTTGCAAATGTATATAATTAATAATATAATATAATATAATTAATGTATATAATTATTACGTACAAGATGGACCGCGTCAAATATTTGAACTTCTCCAGTCGTATTGGATCCTGGATAAGCTAAGAAACACTGGTCGCTATTTGGAGAAAGTGTACAAAGGCCTGTAAGATTAGGTGGGGTCTCACGAATTGTATGCAACACTCTCATATCCCGTATGTTATGAATGTACAAGGATTCTTCCAGACATACTACTAGTCTCTGAAATAAAAGATATCATCCTTTTTAATTATATACATAATCATATAATAACTAATTTATTGATTCGTGTGCAAACTCAACAACTTACCGCTCTGTTAAGTTTTACAGCCAAAATTGTGTTTGAGTAGCTGTAGTTGCATATTTCTGTTCCTTTCCTAAAGTGGCATACCGTAAGTGTACGAGGAGATTTAAGACTAACAATTGCCACCAAACTGCTGCTAAACAATCGCTCAACAATACATATATCCTCTAAATCTGGATCATCTCCAAAAAAAGAAAAGGGAGAGTCTAATTAATAACATAAGAAGTTCTTCCAGAAACATCAAAGATATTTATATAAGGAATTTTCTTCTTTTTGTAATATTATAATGTAGAAAATTAATAAAAAAAAATAATTTTGTATAAGATTTTTTGTAAGTACATTAACAAATTATATTACCATTTTCATATATTTTTTCAAGATGGCCAGCAGAACTAATGGAATAAAGTTTATATCCTGACTTTGATCCCACAGCCAAGGATCTGAAAAATAAGATGTGATTATTTGGTGCAATAAATATTCATCAAACACATACAAACAAAATTCCTTTCTCTTGTAATATTTAATATTTAAAAAATTATCATGTTAATGTAACAATCATGTTAGAGCAATAATTCTTTGATTGCTATGTGTACTTTTTTTCTCCTTTTCTTTATTATCCCCATCGCAATTTTCTGTAAACATCATACGATGTGCGAAATGTAGATAATGGGGCCGTTGCAAACGATATGCAATATCGTACGACAGACAGAAGTACAAAGTGAGTCCTTGGATAAAGCAAGGTGAGTAGAAAGGCCAGGTGGAAAGGCAACACGACGCGATACGTGCGTCGTGCGTGCTCGCGAAAGGCGCGCAATAATCTCTTGTCGTCCGTGTTACGGCACAATTGAGTGTCACCGCGCGCTGCGGACGTGCCCGGGACACTCGTTAACACGCAATTAATCGGTGAAAGGGGGAGCCGAGTGAATGACGCAGGCATAACGTAACACAAAAATATTCGTTGCGCGAGGAAAACATGGAGCGCGACGCGCGATGCGTACGCCATGCGCGGTTTACGATCTCTCGTCGTTGAGGAGATACGAAAAAGGGAGGATCACGCGCGGTTCAATCACGACGTAATAATAAAAAAAAAAAACGGGCGAGGTTCAGGTTAGGAGAAACAAAAAAGATGAACGTCGCGCGCGCGGACGAACATATGCATATAGAGGAGGAGCGGCAGGGGAGAAACGATAAACTTACGTGCAGTCTTGATTAAAATTAACGAAGTAGGGACCATTACTCTGCGCCTCGGACGTCGTGTCGGACGTCTGATTTGTTGCGAGGTTCATTAGTCCTGATATGCCGTATTTTAGCCCTTGCGTTAATACATCCAGGTTGATCCGACGTGAGATCTCGCATAAAACCTCGCACGATTGTAGCGCGCGTACGAACGCTCTTCTACGGATCCGCTCGCACAGCAGCCAATCGACAACCCCGTTTCTTTGTCCTCGTCTTTGTTCCCCGGTCCACCGGATACGTTCTCGCACTCGTATCCACTCTTGCGCGCCAGCTGATACGAGAAGAACTTGTTGTCTCGCTCGCTGGCCGGATTGTTCGCTTGTATCGCACAACGACCGACTCCTACAAGTGACTGCACTTTGCTATCATTCCATATTGAACAGCTGACAGTCGCAGCTGCTGCCCGGAACAGCGAAACGCGAAACATCAGTCCGCGTTCCGTGCGTTCCGTTGTCATGCCAACGCGCTCCCACGAAGGTCCAATGAGAAAGTTTTATTTTGCGAGGCGCAGAAATGCTTTGTGCGTTTTCCATCCTCTTTTCCCACTTTCTCACTTCGCTCTCTGTAAATATACATCGAGGGAGAGAGAGAGAGAGAAAGATATTAATAAATACAAGTGCGAGAATTGTGTGTAATTATATTTAGAAATCTATAAAAGTCATATAAGAGAATCTTATAATTAGATCATCGCACATAGATCATGTATGTGTGTGTTGTTCTCCTTCTGATGCGTAAATTACAAATATGTAATAGCGCCTCGAAGACCAGCGCTGTAGTAAACATTACGTGTGCGAACAAACTCGGTGAATAAAAATGCTACTTTACCAAATGATTGGGTTCTGTAACGCGCGCGCGCATCGATTTCGATTCTCGACAATCGTTCGATTCTCGAGAATCGTTTGTGACGTTGGTTTTCGAACTCTGACGATTCTGATAGTGACTGGTTACAATGGATGTTGCCATCATGACGTAATTCTCATATTTATATTTGTTTACATATATGTTCAATGTGTTAACATTTCACAAGTTACACACGTTTTATTCTTAGTAGTATTACATGTAACAAAAAAATGAATAAAAAAACATATACACTTGTAATTCTATCTGTGTTTTTAATTTTTCTTTTTCCTTACAGATTTTGTTTATCTATCTGTGCTAATTAGCTTGTTCTTCTATCAAATGCATCTTTTCCAATTATTCATTTTCAGCTCGTAACTGTATTTGTTGTAATTGCTGTTATAAAAACAGTCTTACCATCTTTTGTTATAAAATTAGTCAGCAGCTTCTTATTTTCAGTTCTCAATCTTTCCAGTTCACTGTTATCTACAAGAAAAAAGTACATGCGTGTACATATAGGACTATAAATTACAAAATACATTACTTTTTGAGTTAATATCATTAATACTTGGCATAATAGTACTATTTCCTTTCTGAAAAGTTGAATTGTGATCTTTTTTGTCCATTAATCTATTTCTAAACTGGGAATAATTAATTTCTGCTAAGTCTGGAGTACTCTGACTTATATCCTGCATATTCGTTGTCTTCAAATTAGATTTTTCTATTGGCACAGGTACCTAAACTTGAGATATTCTGTCAGAGGCACTTGACTATTCCATAAAGTTTGTTGTTTCAAAATGTAAGCCAGTTTCAAGATGTTTTGAATTGGACACCGTATTGCTTTCTTTAAAAACACAAATTCAAATTGAAATAAACGTTCAAACGCATCATAAAACAACATTAAAACTTAAAAATGTATGTAGTACTTGTAAACATGCTTGAGACGCAATGAAATCCATTTCCTCGATATCCTCTTCAGCGAAATCATCGCCCCAGAGATCGTCGTGTTCCTTCTCCCGTATCTTGCCATTTCTTTCGGGCTCTCTCTTAAGAATGTCCAATTTCGCTCGTTTCGCCGGTACGTTAAACTCATTAGTCCGAGCTTGTTTTCTCGATTCGTTTAAGCATCGTGATTGAAGATGTTCCATCACACAAATGTCATATCAGTATGTACACAAGAAAGATATCTGTATGTACATGCAATTCTAAGATGATCATATGTTGTACGCGCGGATGTGCTTATACTTTTGGTGAAGTTTACCTGATAAACAAATTCACAGAAATTACATACTACTGTCAAACACATGTCACACTGCTTCACGAAAGTGAGTGAATTCTGCAAGTTACAAAATTATTCAGACACATGTCACAGCGAAACAAACCGGCGGTGTCGAGTTTGTAAAATGGAGCGCGCGTGCACAAAGTTCCGAAGATCGAGCCGGTAGGTAGCGCGGTCACT